>ML818345.1:12507-24666 GCA_009831015.1 Picea engelmannii | reverse complement strand
ATATATATGTATGCTGGGGTGGCATTACTGCCCCATTTTGTTACTGATGCCCCTATCGAGTTTGAACAGGTCTGCAGGTTATGCCAAAGATGCTGAGGTTCTCATGCGCTCTACGGTGAGCACATGTCCCTGAGTTGGAGCCCAATGTTATCCCTGATTTTTAGGGATAACCGGGAGATCATGTCTCGAGGCCCACAGGTCCTAGACATGGAGTACTGAGAGCAGGATTGACCTGAGCATGGCCCTGGAGGGCCCATCCTTTTCTTCTTCCATCAGCTTTGTCTTGTCAGCAGTAGCAACATCCATCACCATCGGCTTGGTTTTGTATCAGACGAGGTTCTTGTTCCATGAGGTAATTGGTCCAAGTATCATGGTATGTGTCACTTTTGATCATTAAAACCTTTAAATATGTGCATCTGATTCCTTTTATCTCTAACAACTGCTTGGATCTTACATTAGCCCACTTGACCATGCTCTGGGAGATTGACAGGGCATCCTAGCAAGCCTGTGCCCATAGGTCTGGATTTGCCATTGGGGGATTTCTAAAAAGCCATCGTTCGCTCCCCTCATAGCACCACTATTTCATCTTATCTCCCTCTCACTTGTCCCATTCCCCTTGTTCGGGCATTGGGTTGACCTGTTTGTAGGATTGCACCTTATCTCGTGGGAAGAAGGGGCTAAAGGCCCAGAAGGTAAAAACAACTGGTAAAAGATAAGAGCCTAGAAATAAAACCCCGAGATGCTTTGCCCAGGGATCCCTGAGAAGGCAATAAAAAGCCTCTCAGTAAGAAACAAGAGGGACCCAGAAAATATAAACAAGACCTAGTCAAGAGGATAGGGGGTCTCATCATGAGCCAACCTATTAGGATCATGGGTACCTAACATTATGACATTGGCACCATCTGGTTACCACGCTAGGGCAGTGACCTTTGGTTGCATGGCCAAGGGAAAGGGGGTCTCATCACGAGCCAACCTTATCATCTCTATGAAAGTACTTGTGGGTAACACTGTCAGCTCTGGTCACCATGCCAAGACAGTGTCCTCAGGTTAGCCCTTGAATAAAAAGAAAAAGAAGAAGAAAAAACAAACAAAAGAAAAGAATAAAGGCAAGAACGGGCTTGAAAAAATTGCATCCATGAGAGGTACAACTCACCTTCTACAAAAGCACCCACAGATAACATCATGCATCCCTGGCTCTCACTTCACCAACATGTCTAGACATCCACTAGCCACATCACCTCACTTACATGGCTTGGATGAAAGCTTCCTGGAGACTTCCCCTTTCTTGTGGATACTAGCCCAATAGGACGTCTTGTCTTTTTCTCCAGTCTTGTATTGTAGGTTTTTGTAATGTCTTTGAGCTATTGACTGATGTATTAGGGTCTTATGCATATGTTTGATAATATTGATGATGAAACGTGATTAACATTACTATGATCTCGATGACTGATGAGCCCATGGAGGGCGTAGCTTCTGAAGTGCAGGATCATGCCCGACGGACAGGGACCATTTGGACCGGTACACATGGGGAGATGATCAGTTCGGACCTCCATGGGGCTGAAGAGCCCACTAGATGGATGTTGAGACCCCATCAGGGGGCAGAGATAGGACAGTGGTTGATTAGGGTCTTGCACCGGAAAATAAGAGGACGTTCCATCAGAGGCACTTTGGCGGAGCCCGGCCTAGGGGGAATGACCCCTTTTCAGTGGAACGTTGGCCTTGGAAGGCTTAGGACGCCCCCATCCTCACCATGACGTCATCTAGCTTCATGGACATTCATGGAGGCACACTGGGCAGCAGT
This sequence comes from Picea engelmannii, assembly GCA_009831015.1. Classification (NCBI taxonomy): domain Eukaryota; kingdom Viridiplantae; phylum Streptophyta; class Pinopsida; order Pinales; family Pinaceae; genus Picea; species Picea engelmannii. The sequence goes on along the minus strand of ML818345.1, from coordinate 22,865 downwards.
GGCACATGTGGCATGTTGGAGAGGCCCCAAGGGGGCTAACGTTTTGCTTCTGGATGTCTCATCTGCCCTAAAAGGTGCTAGCGCCTCCCTTGAAGGGGATTTTACCTTTTTATTAGCTCAGTTAGGGTTTTAATTTGACAATTTAATGTAAAAAACAATATTATGGGCTTGTCGGCCTTTTTATGACCTGAAATTTAATTAAGGTCATTGATATAGTATATATTGAGAAGCTTTTGCCTCATTTTAAACATAACACATGACTCACTCATTAGTGAGGTCTGATTTTAGCGCCCTACTTGGGTAATTTTGCTGGTTTAGTGAGGCGCACTTGTTGAAGGAAGGCATTTCTTGGCATTTTTGGCATTTCTCTTGAAGGAAGGTTTACAACTAGGGTTTGCATGCTATTTCATGGTGATATGTAAGTGTTTTTTCCGCAAAACTTCTTGATTGAATGGTTGTAGTCTTATATTCTTGCATATGTTTATAATTTGTTGATCAAAAAACCCTAGGTGACAAGCACACAAGTAGGTCTTTGTTTCATGTCCCCTAAAAGAGAAATTTTCAGCCGTTGAAGAAGGAAGAAAGAGCCTAGCCATAGCTACACTCTTGTTGCTTCTTCTCCCTGAGCTAACCGTACTTTCAGAAGTCAAGAAGGAGGAGACGTCCCAGGCCTAGGTTATCTACACCTAGTGCCGTCCTTGTTCTAGGGTTTAGTGATAGAGCCTTGCTTTAGCAACACTCTCCCTCACTGCACTCTCTTGTCTTGATTTATCTTTCATGCTAGCTGTTTTTGCCAAGTTAACCTATTGAAGGAGGAGAGAGCATGAGGGCTTGCTTTAGCAACACCGGAGTGGGCCTCTCTCCCCTAGGGTTTTGATTCTGGAGCCCTGCCATAGAAACACTTCAGAACTCTTCCCTCCAGTCCTTTGCCATCCTCCTTCAACCCTTGCATCCTCTATTAAATTGACTCCATAAGCCCAAAGGCACCGATCTTAGACCTCCAACGTTGAAGTGAAAGTGATCAAACAAACTCACAAACTATTTTCTAATTGAAACCCTAACTAACTACTAACCCTAAGTTGCTGACGTCACACCTAGAATATTTCATCTTTATGCAACAACGTCTTGTTTTAAGAGCAATTGAATGTTGATTTAGGCATTAATTGATGATGTTGATTTGTTACATTGAATGCCAGGTCATTTCAGTATTTATTGAGGAAGTGATATTATTTGCATTGCTATATTGATAAACATTGACTTCGTCAATATTTATTGCCATAATTGCTTATATCAGATAGTCTTATGAAGTACTAACCCATTGAATCATAGCTTGCATATATTGGTTTGCTGTTGCTTTGTTCCGGGCAGGTGTTCTTCTTTGGACCTTCATTATTGGCTGTTTAGCCGTGATTATCTGTTTTGGTGGTGACCTGTGAAGGGGGAACTTTACTTTTGACTTTTAAACTTTTCCCTCTTCAAAACTCCATGTTACCGGGGACGTCTCCCCTGGGCCTAACCTCCCTAGAGATAAAGAACCTCCCCATCGTGGTGACATTGGGTGGGATAGGTTCCTTTTACGCCAGTTTGGCCTTCTATTTCATAGCCATTTGACCTAGCTACAAACTTTGTGATAACAAGCCTCTCTCCCCTAGGGTTTTGTCTCTGAAGCCCTGCTATTGCAACACTTCAGAACTCTTCCCTCTAGTCTTTAGTCATCCTCCTTCAACTCTTGCGTCCTTCTTGTTGACTCCATTAAACTCTAAGGCACTAATCTAAGCCTCTAGCGTTGAAGTGGTTTGATCCAAAAACTCTCAAACTTCTTTCAAAACTAAAACCCTAACTACACTAACCCTAACCTGCTAACCCTAGAATGCTGACATCACCCTTGGTTATTTCATCTTGATGCAGCGACGTTTCATTTTATAAGCAATTGAATGGTATTTAAAGGCATTTATTAGATGGTGTGTTGATTTAATACATTGAATGCCATGTCATTTTAGTATTTATTGAGGAAGTGAATTTATTTGCATTGCTATATTGTTAAACATTGACTTTGTCAATATTTATTGCCATAATTGGTTATTTAAATATTAGATTGTCATTAATATACATGAATTGCTAACCAAGACCTGCATATATCAGTTTGTTGTTGTTGTGCTCTCGGGCAGGGACTCTACTTGGTTATTATTCATCTTTATTGGTTGTTTAGCTGGGACTATCTTTTGGTGGTAACTTGTGAAGGGGGAAAACTTGTCTTTGACCTACTATTCTTTGCCTCTTCAAAGCTCCAGGTTACCGGGGACGTCTCCCCTGGGCCTAACCTCCCTAAAGAGAAATAACCTCCCCATCGTGGTGACATTGGGTGGGATAGGTTCCTATTACGCCAGTTTGACATACAAACTTCAAGCTTTTGTCCTCCCTACAAACTGTGCGATAACATGGTTAACACAGGGAATGGTCTAGGACAGTCTTTCTTCTTGACGGTCACTCTTTGTAGTGGTCAAGAAGACTGGTCTGCCTCGCCGTACAGTCATTCTTTCGAAGCTCACAGTTGTGAACAGTTTCGAAGAATGGTCCGTTTTTGAGGTTGGTGCAGGACAGTCATTTCCTTAGGAAATGGTCCGGATAGTCATTCCCTAGGGCAGATTCATTCTCTCTAGGTTGCACTTTGCTTAGTGCCGGAGGAATGGCCCAGATAGGTGAATGGTCCTGGTTCAACAATCAGGGACATGCGTTTCCTAGGGAAGATTCATTCTCTCCAGGTTGCACTTTGTTTAGTGCCGGAGGAATGGTCGAGGCTCAGAAATCGGGACAATTATTCTTCCTTGCTTGATAAGAATAGTCTAGATAACTCATCGTTGATGTTTTACTTTCTTAGGGTAGATGCTCTTCCAAATCTCACATATGTGAGTGGAAGAATGGCCCAGATGATTCAGTTTATATATCATAACAATGTTTTCTTTGCAGGTTGATGAGATGATTGTTATGGAGACTGTATGTCACCGGACAGTAGATGTATACTACTGTAGTGGATGTGTTCCACTGATTGTGACTGTATGTCACTGATTAAGTATTTGTGTGCTACTTGGTGTGGCTGTGTACCACTGGATTGTAGTTGTGTACTACTATGGATAGACACAGTTGTGTTCTATTGAATGACATTGTTCTGATTGCCTTGAAGACTATCAGTAGTGTTGGAAATGATTATCAGCTAGATGGATGATCAATGGACATAGATTTCCCAGACGGAAAATGGTTCAGAACATTTATTCTTCTAGGACATATGTCCGGATTAGAAGAATGGCTCTTGTGTCACTCTTTGGAGTGAGTGACTTATCCAGCATTATGTCTGATCACACTCAGATGGAGTATGGTTCCAAGAGATGATGCAACTGATGATACTGATAGTGATGATGGTGCTCATGATCTAATCATGAGATAGTCTAGACGACTATGTTGATGCTACCAAGTGAATGGTATGTTTGTGCTCAAGACCATTACCTTCAATACCTCCCTAGCTAGGAGGGAGTGTTGATATTATGGTAGCTGTGGGAGATATTTACCTCCACGTGTAAACCTGACGAGAATAGAATATTCCGGGAAACAAGAAGAGACCCTAATTAGTTGGCTAATAACCCCAGAAGACAAGTTGGCTCAAAAGGATAATTTCTATTAGGTTATTAGCCTCCAAGAGAAGAAGTCGGCTAAAGGAAATATTATATACTAAGTAAATAGGCACCCAAAATGAGAAGTTGGCCCATGCAATTTGCCAGTTTTAGTATAAATATAGGAGGCCAATCTTCATTCTGGCAAGCATTCTCAGAACTGCAGAAGCAACACTTGTGCACATTGCAGTTGTCTAGTTTGTGCGCAATTTTGGAGGAGAGCTGCTGTTGCAGCTACTGTAGCTAGATATTTCGGTTTTGGCCTGGACTCTCTCTAGGTTATGGTTTGGACTCTCTGATCAACTCTTGTTACTCCTATTTGGTGCGCTATCCTTGGAGAGATGTGCACTATCTTGTTTGGCTATCTAGCCTAGGGTTTGCTTCTAGCATGATTCTCTGTCGAGGTTAAGGTGCTCGAGGGTGGCTTCGGCCTATGGTTGGGTGACAACAGTGATATTGTCTATGGTTAAACGAGCACATCCATTATATTCTAACAAATAGGACGTTCCGAGACCCTCTCCAAACCTTGCTTTTTAAACTACACAACGTCTTTCAACATTTGTCTGGGTAAAGGGGGGTTTGATGCACATGTTTGGGTAACTTGATTATTAGACGCGATTGACATCGCTATGATCCCTGTTACTTATGAGCCCATGGAGCGTGTACTTGTTGTTGCTGCAGGACCATGCCCGACGAACAGGTACATATCGAGAGATGATTAGTTCAAACCTCCATGGGGCTAAACGCCCACTAGATGGATGCTGTGACCCCAGTTAGGGGCAGAGGGACACCAGAGGCTTACACCGAAGAAAAAGAAGGACGTTTCACCGAAGACACTTTGGCAGGCCTAGACCTAGGGGGGTCTTGCCCTTTCACCATGACGTTGGCCCTTGAAGGCCCCTGACGTCATCATATTCTGTCTTGACGTCATCCAGTTAGGTTTTTGGCATGAGGACGGCTTGGTTGGCACGTGTGGAAGCTTTTGAAGCCTTTTGAGGCCTAATATTTCCCTTTTGAGGCCTAGCGTTCCATGATGGGGCCTAACATCACCCTAAGAGGGGCATGACGTCATCCCTAAAGACAAATTAGGATTGTAAATTGTTAATTTTATGTAAAACTGGATTTTTGATGTAAACTGGCCATGTCAACGTTTTTTGACCTAAAATGTAATTAAAGGTCATTCCTATTGTATAAATAGAGAGTTAAAACTCTCATTTTTTCATGATCTTTCACTCTCACAAAGTGTGAGGTCTAAAATTCGTCCCTCTTTAAGGGTACTTGGCTGAAACTAACTAGTGCACAACTTCTTGGAGAGACTATTTTTGGTGTATCTTGGCATTTTCATGGTGGAAAGTCTTCAACTAGGGTTTTGTGGCTAGATTATTCTTGATGAAGTAAGTAAAATCTGCAATTCTTCATTTATTTTGAATGGGTATGGCACATTTGCTTATTCTTTTCTAAGATTATGAAATTGCTAGTTTGAAACCCTAGGAGAAAAAGCACATGTTATTGTCCTTTTCTTTATAATTTTCCACCTACTTGATTTTGCTAGAGAACATCTCCTTTGAAGAATATACTAGAGCCCTACCTTTGTGGCACTCTAGTAGCATTGCTTCATTAGGTTCATACATTTTATCTCAAGTTTGATCTAAAGATGAAGGAAATCGCTAGGGCCTAGGGTTACCTACTTTCTAGCATTTTTTCCTTCTAGGGTTTTAGATATTGAGGCCTTAGGTTATTAACACCTGAATCATCTTACCCTTCCCTTTAGTTCATCTAATTATCATTTGTTGTTTTCCTCTAAGAATTGCCGCTGCAAACTTTGATTCCATTACCCTAAAAGGCACTAGTTCACCCGTTGCAAGTGATTGATTGACCAAACAAACTCTTAAACCATCTTCCTTAAGACTTTTACTAACTCTTACTAACTCTAGATTAGACTAACTCACTAACTAATTTGCTGCTGTTGCAAAAGATTGATACAACCATCTATAACAACAACAAATTCATCCTAAAAGCAAGATAAAAAGCTGATTATACATTGCCATTATTGCTTCTGACAACTATTATCATTTTGTCAATCTTAGGCTATTATTTCTTGTCATTTTTGAAATATTATTAAGGCATAAATGTGTAGGTGTTGCTAAATATACATTGCTGTTATAAATATTTGTATTGCTTCAGTTTTATATCAGCTTGTTCATTTTCCAAAAGTCTTGGTTTTATGAAGCACTGACATCATATGGTACTTGCAAATATCATTTATTTTCTTGTTGTCTTGTTCTGGGCAGGTACACTTAAATATTGTTTTGCTTCATCTCATTAAAACCTTGGAACTTTTGATCAGAGTGACCTGTGAGAGGGGTGGACTTTCTTACAACTTTTACCTTAGCCTTCTCAACCCCCCAGGTCACTAGGGACATCTCCCCTGGGGTACTACTCCTAAAAAGAAAGTTGTCTTATTAAGGTGACAGTGATAGGACATCCTTATTGTTATGCCAATTTAGTATCCACTTACCTTTGGCTTTGGGCAAGTACAAATTGTGCGATAACATATCCAAAGAACAAAAAGTCCAATCCTTCAAAAAAGAAGAAAAAACCTCAACAATTTTGATCCCGAACACATTGTTTCTTGCAAAAGGATAATATCTAACTTGCAAATTGAAAACCTTTTTTTCAGGGTTAACTTCTTTAGGGCACCTCTGAACCCTCTAACGTTCAAAGAAATAATAATCATTTAGGCATCATTTCTTAAGTCTTCCCTGCTTTATGGACTCTTTTTATAGTCATTTGTTTCCCTTCCATAAATTCTTTAGGGGCCCTATTTTTTTTGCAGTTGTGATATAATATTTCCTTCCAATAGAGGGGACTTGTCCCATGTCCAGTGCCAGTCTCCCCTTTGTTTCCGCTTTCTCCTCTATAGAGGATTCCTTCCTTTGTCTTAAACTATAATTTGACCTTAGGATTATTTTTTTTTCGCTCTTTCCCCCTTCCTCCTTCAAGGACCTCTCTTTTGAGTAAGTCTCGACCTTCGAATTGCATAAAAGTATCTCATGTTCCTTGTCTCGAGGTACCAAGGCATTTTGATAGCCAACAAGATTAGGTTTTACTATCTCTATACCACCCTTATTGACCTCAAAACCATAATAGGGTTTCTATATTAATCAATTTATATCTTTCTAACAAAAAAGGAACATGAATCTAGACCTTGAATTAGAATACCTTGTTGCAGATATAAGGCTTGCCCATTGGAGCTCCATTTTTGTATCCTTTGGAGAAATTTGTGTTGGGAGAAATGATGTTTAAGACTTCTTCTCATCTCTTTCATGAACTCCATCACCATACTTTTTTTCTCCAAGCTCAGATTCCAAGTTTTCTTCATCTTGGAATTCTTCAAATTCATAGAATTCTTCAATTTTTTTACCCATACCTTCTTCCTCCATTTCCTTCCATCCTATTTTTCCTTACAATCTTTTCATAGATGCCTTAACTCGTGACAAAAAGAACAACAAAAAGATAACTTCCAATCATCCAATTTTTACATATATTTCTATTAACCCCATTCAATTTCTATCTCAGCAAGAAGCCCTTCATGAAAGTCAACCTCCACTAAGATCTTCATGATTCATTTGTCTTCTAAACCCTAGAAATTGTCTTCCAAGGTTATAAATATGTATAAATAGTTCCCTTGCTTTTCCAAAATCTCTTTTCTCCATAATTCAATTGGAAGTCCAAGTATTAAAACCCACACTTGCTGAGTAAACATGAACTTGCTTATCGGATCAAAACCTAGTTTCCATCCTTTTAAACACATTTCAGAAGGACCCCATAACCAGTTCCAACTTAGGATGAGATATGTATCATTATCACTCCAAAATTCGAAGAAAATCCAACCCTACAATAGAGTATCAAATTTAGGATTGTACTCGAATAACTGCTTCCAACCCTCTTTCAACCAGCTTCTCAACGAATTCTCTTTCACCTCTTCGCCCATAAAATGATGTGTTAATGCTCTCTCCATTAACCCTTCCACTTCATCCATTCCAATGCCCTTTCCCACAACCATTTTAACCTGGTTCCTTCTTTGCCTAATGCACTTTTGTTTTCTTTTCATCCTAATAGGGTTATTCCCTTCACTCTCCACATCACTTCGCAAAACCCTAGCTTCCCCACTATCATCTACTGTTTGGGCTAATTTGGGATCACTGCCTTGAGAACAAGGAGTTTGGACACTGAAATGGCTATAGGATGAGCAAATAACTCTCGAAACTTCCTTTGGACAAGCCCCAATATGGTTGTCACCATCAACCTTCGCAACCTGTTCAACCACCTTCAATGAATCTTTTGTCCGATTTGAAGACATAGATGCACTTTTAAGGGGTTATTAGTTCCCCCGTGCAATTTATATCCTCTTAGGTTTGCATGTCCTTCCTTCCCATGGTCACAAAGAGAAGGAATTAAGGCCAAGAAGATGGGAACCATAAGCTAAATACTCATTCAAAGCCCACACTCTCCTTCATAGCTATGAGAGCTCCTCTCTAGGTTGGAATATGGAACGGGGATTTGGAGTATCATGCTCCCCATAGTCAACTAAATCCAAATCATTCTCCATTGTCCCTTCGTTGGAACAGGTAGATTCAAACTGAAAAAATCACATTTCTCATATGAGCCCTAAATCTTCTAATGCTCCAAATGCAACAATATATATATTTTACAAGGAAAACCTCATGGGATACCCCATCTTCCCCACAATATTCGAATGGAGGGTGGCTGTGTCAAATAATTGGCACGATATGGTACTTAATGTATATAAATCTTTGTTATTTGCATAAGATTGTCGATGTAGTCTTGGTTTCCTTCTGAACCCTTCAACTCTAGAGGTTCATTGAGACAAGCATAGAAGTACTTGTAGGTTTAGGGAGACCTATGGGCCCAACAGGACTTGCAGGTCTACTTGGGATGGCAGTTAGTCACTACAGATCTTGCATGCAATGTTGCCAGGGTGTGGAGCGAAGCGGGAACGTTTTTAGGAAGCAGAGCGTCGGGAGCATTTTTTTCAAAAAATCCTTGGGAGCGAAGCGTCCCAGAAGCGTCTATTATATATATATAATTTTTCTTTTATATATATTGCGTTTATATTAAAAAAACATGTAGAAAGACAAATTAGCTGCAGAATGTATGAAAACATGCATATTTGTACATTGTAACATTAAAATGGCATCCATAGTAGTAAGTAGTATTACATCAATGATTAATCATTCGAGCATCAACTGTCTGGAATCTAGCAATTACAAACTTACAAACCAACATACAAATTTTAAAGCCATATAATAGAAAGTAGACCATTAAGTTATGGAATGAAATCAATCATCTAGCAACTGTCAACAATAACATGAGTCATGACCAAATAGTTATGATTAAAAAATTGGCCATCTGCACTGAATTATGAATATCGAAAGGTCCAAAACAATAAAGTTTAAACTGTGCTAGACTCTAGAGTCTAGTTGCTAAAAGTTATGAATCTATCATCTATAGACTGACATGTAAAGTAATGAAAAAGGAGAAACTTGAAACAACGATCCCATCCTCCTTCCACCAACACGATTTCCACGTGTGCCTCCACGTGGTGGTAGTGGAGGAGCCTGAGAAGGACGAAATTGTGCAGAATGTATAGATGAAGATGAAGCCCCTGTTGCTAGAGTCCTGAACAGGGGGACCAAGGACTGGGTAGTAGCTGGGGGTGGCATCTCAGCATGATCATCATCATCAAAAAGAGCATTCTCCAATTGCTCTAAAAGCATTACCTCATCCTCCAAATTATCCTCCTTTGGATGGTTGTCCCAACGCTTCAAGATTTTATCCTCCTTTGCCTCCTCAAAATAATGGGACAACAATCACAAGTTGTAACGAACATAAACCAAACTCTTTGCCCGACCTGCATTCATCCTGTTTCATTTGACGTTGTGGATGAAATTGTAGGTGCTCCAACACCTCTCTGCAAAAGAAGTGTTCACCACCTGTGAAAGCATCCGTGTTGCCAAACGTTGGAGCTATGGGGTGCCACTGCCATAAACGTTCCACCACGCAAGGGAACTCAAATTCCCTCGATCTCTTACTGCATGGTTGGTCCCAAAGGCACCTTGGCCAAGCATGTACTGGCTCAATTTTTGCCGTATCTTGTCACACTCCTCCTCGTCCGGGACCAATTTGTCTAATGCTTTCATATAACCTGCAACAATTATAATTTATCATAAATAGAAATGAATTATGAATATAAAGTTTAAACCATAAGTAGAAAATTGGAATGAACATAAACCATAAGTAGAAATTATTATAAAGAAATTGTTTGAAAAAATTTCTACCTGCTTGAACCTCTGGATCTTGGTGTGGTTTTTTCTTGGTCCCACCACCAGGTGCTGGTGTTGAAAGCCATGATACATGATAGTATTTCGGTGTTAGGACATATGCTAAGGCATGTAGTGGAATATTTAGCGTTTCCCACAGTTTTTCCACTTCTATACGAATAGGGTTATACATGTTGACATCTCTAGGCTCAACAATGTCTTTAATCAGCCCTAGCATGCTATCCATTTGCTCATAAACCTCCCCAATGATTGGTCGATTTGAATCTGAAAACTTGATCATGTTATAAATTGGCTTGGTGAATTGCAAAACATACCGAACCTGTGACCA
>ML818344.1:91022-117348 GCA_009831015.1 Picea engelmannii | reverse complement strand
CACTATACGCCAAGGAATCCAAGTGTGAGTTTGGAATGACATAAGTGCTTTACTTGGGACACATCATAGGGGCAAAAGGGGTACATGTACACCAGGAGAAAATAACATCCATTAGGGAATGGCCTACTCCGAAAACACTCACAGAACTGAGGGGGTTCCTGGGCCTATGCACATACTACAGGAAATTCGTCAAAGGGTTTTCTCAACTGTGCGCACCCTTGAATGACCTGACCAAAAAGGGGTCCTTCAAATGGAATGATGAGGCCCAAGTCACGATGGAGAAAATGAAAGAGGTCATGAGCACCTACCCAATTCTAGCTCTTCCTGATTTCGGCATAACCTTCACCTTGAGTGTGATGCCTTAGGGGAAGGTATAGGAGCCGTGTTGATGCAGAACAGACACCCCCTTGCCTATGAAAGTAGGAAACTTAGGGGTCCTGAACTACTTTACAACATTTACGACAAAGAAATGCTGGCTATCATGCATGCACTAGCCAAATTCAGGCAATATTTGGTAGGTGCAAGGTTTGTGGTCAAATCAGACCATAACAATCTTAAATATCTATTGGAGCAGAAGGATTTGAATGAAAGACAACAAAAATGGGTAAGAAAAAATACAAGCCTATGACTTTGACATTGAATTCATCAAAGGGAAGAACAACGCAGTGGCCGATGCATTATCCAGAAAGCCATCCATTTTTGCCATGTCCGGTATGTCAGTCGACTGGAAGGAACACTTGATAGTGGAATATGCAAAGGATCAGTTCGCTTGTCAACTGTTGGACGAGAAAACACAGGATGACAACTTCAGGGTCATAAATGACCTCATCTATTACAAAGGCCGGATCTTTTTAGTTCCTGGATCAGCTCTCAAAGCTAAGATCCTGCATGCATGTCATAACTCACTAGTAGCAGGGCATCAGGGCATCAGTAAGATGTACAGGCAGGTGAGAGAGAGGTTTGCATGGAAAGGCCTCAAGGAAGATGTGATGAAGCATGTCAAATAATGCACTACATGCTAAGAAAACAAGGTTGAGCACACGCACCCTGCAGGGCTGTTGCAATCCCTACCTATTCTCGAGCACAAGTGGGGAAGTATATCCATGGATTTCATCACAGGGTTGCCCAGAGCATAGGGGAAAGATTGCATTTTCGTGGTGGTAGACAGGTTGATGAAGTTTGCACACTTTTTTCCCATAGCCACAGACTTCAGTGCAGCACAGGTGGCCGAATTATTTTTCAGAGAGGTGTTCAGACTACATGGCCTACCGAAAACCATCATTAGTGACAGGGACACCAGATTCATGAGTACATTTGGCAGGAGTTGTTCAAATTAGTGGGTACGGCATTGAATCCTAGTACTAGCTATCACCCTCAGATGGATGGTTAGACTAAGATAGTCAACAAATGGGTGGAAGGTTACCTTAGAAACTATGTAGCAGGACAACAAAAAGCATGGGTCAGATGGTTACATTTGGGAGAATATTGTTACAACACCACCCAACATATGTCCATAGACATGTCACCCTTCAGAGATTTATATAGCTATCATCCTTTATCATTTGTGGAGATTGCATTTGGTGACAGCAGGGCTCCGATGGTACAGGATTGGATACAACAGAGCCAAGACATTCTCAGGGAATTGAAGGATCATTTATAGAGGGCACAAAACCAACAAAAGGTTTAAGCAGACAAGCACAGGGTTGATCGTACCTTTGAGGTTGGTGATTTAGTCTATTTGAGGTTGCAACCATATAGGCAGGCCTCCATTAAAATAAGCGGAGCAGAGAAACTACAACCACATTTCTTTGGACCTTACAGAGTCAACAAGAAGATAGGGGCAGTAGCTTATGAGCTGGAGCTTCCACAGGGTAGAAAAATTCACAACGTCTTCCATGTCTCGTGTCTTAAGAAAGCCCTCGGTCAACACGTTAGGCCTATTGATGCATTACCTCCCATGGATGAGGAGGGACAACTTGTTTTGATTCCAGAGGAGGTGTTAGAAGTCAGAGAGAAGAGGCTCCGAAACCGAAGAATCAAGGAGTATCTGATCAGGTGGAAGGATTTTCCCATTGAGGATGCCACTTGGGAGTCGGAGCACATGGTTAGAGAAGCAGGTTTGGAATTGCTTGAGGACAAGCAATTTCAAGCAGGGGAGACTGTAATGTCCCCCACCTCTTAGAGAGGTGATGAGGAGACTCAGTGGCTTGGGCACCCCCACTAGGTCATAGTCTCACACTGAGGGGGGAAAAGTCAAGAAGTTAAAAGTTATATTTTTAAGTTGACTTAAGAAAGGAAAAGGATAAAGGAGTAGAAGATAACTCAACAGAAGAATAGAAGATTAACCCTGGGAGTTAACCTAACTCAACAGATAATTAGAAGGAAAAGTATAAGTAAGAGGTTGGGGTGCACCTATTACTCATTTTGATTTGGATATTTCTTGTTAGTGCTTTGAGCATTCAGTTTGGGGGTTTGCTACACAAACCCTTGTGAGCAACTCAGTGGTGAAATATCCACTCACCTTGTTCCACAGCTTGGTATCAGGGATGAAATATTCCTCCACACCATTCTATTCTAGGCATATTTCCTTCTAAAGCTTCAGAAGACATCAGGGTCGTACTGTTGAGGAACTTCCAGCAAGGGCGTGCCATACTATTGAGGAGGGCTCGACTTAGCTATTCAGGAGGATGCAACTATCTTAGAAGATTTCACAGTTAGAGAGGTTTGCCTTGGACGTTGGGTTTGAAAATTCAGGAGGAGGCTCCCATTGCCCTGATCGATTATTTGATCGAGTTTGGGCTCATTTGGAGCATTCTTCCATCAGGACCGAATTATCGAGGGCTTCAGTCTCCACTTGGATGCGTGACATTCTCTAGTTGGAGGGTTTGACATTCAGATCTTCTTGATACTGGTATTCATTACTTATCCAGCCTTTAGAGGCTTCTTTTGTATTGTCGGGATCATTTTGTAGCAACTCATGTCTGTTGTTTGTACGACCATCTGAGGTTTATGCCAGATCAACCATCTATTATATTGATCCTACATTGCTTATAATAAAAGGGTCAGATCTTGCTTGTGCTTCTATATCTTGAATATATGATGATCTTCATGCGTTGAATGAATCTTGTATGCACTTAATAACTCAATAAACACCTGCACATCGACAAACTAGTGGTAGTTAGTGATTCCAAGCCAGAATTGGGTTTGGGATCATTACAGATGGCTCCCACAATAGAGACGAAGAGTTTGACAAAAGGAGAGCAGTAGAGACCCCTCCAGATCTAGCTGAGACTATGAGAAGCCTCATGGTCGAATTACACAGCTGCAAGGTCGACAATGAGAGGTTGATAAAAGAGCAAGAGAAGAAAACAGAAATTAATGCAGTCTTGCTGCAGAGTTTATCCGACATACAAAGACAATTGCAGCATGTACCTAACACCAGTCATGTGGACCAACGACAAACAAAGAAAAGTCGAAGTCCGCCTGAGATACAGAAACATGGTCTTTTAAGTGGCCACACTAGGAAGAGCACCTCGAGAAAGGTCCAACCCAGAGATAAGGGACAAGCGTCTGACGATTCCTCTGGAAAGGAAACTGGTGACTCGGAGGGATCTTCTAGTAGCAGAACTAGTTCTTATTCTCGAAGAAAATGGAAGAAGCAAAATCATTCCAAAAATCATAATCTCGAAGAATTCAAGAAGGCCAAACCACCCTCTTTCGATTGTGAAATAAAGAAGGGAGAGGAAGCGGAGGCTTGGCTGCTTGGACTAAAGAAGTATTTCAGAGTCCATGACTTCTCGAAAAACTTGAAGGCCCGAGTAGCTACTTTCAACTTGAATGGGAAGGCTTCCATTTGGTTGGAAGACCTTAAGAATGTAAAAGGGATTCACGAAGAAGACCTATCTTGGGAATGGTTTGAGAAATACTTTAGGAATAAGTATCTGTCGGAAAAGTATTTCGACGAAAAGACTAAAGAATTCTATGAACTCAAGCTAGGCAATGCACCATAGAGGAATATGTCAGCAGATTCCTCAAGTTGTTGAGGTACGTACCCTATATAAAAGCAGAAAAGGCAAAGGTGAAACGATTCATCAGTGGACTACCTAAGGACTATCAGAACAGGATTGAGTTTGACGAGCCAAAGACCCTAGAAGACACTATATGAAAGGCAAGATATTGTTATGAACAACTTGGGCATCAGACAGAACCTCGCGAAGGATGGAAGCAGAAGAATAGTTCAGGGTTCCAGAAAAAGGGGTTTAAATCCCCAAGACTTAAAAACTATAAAAAGGACTCAAGGATGAGATTTCCAACCCGAAGTGTACACCGACAGAATTTCCCCTCCCAGAGCATTTATAAACCTTTTGGATCTACCCCAGGAAAGATTGATAACCCGAAGAAAGAACCCTTGAAATGTTGGGGTTGTGGAGAAGGACATCTACCGAGGGACTGCCCGCACTGACAACAGAACAGTCGAAGAATTTACAATGTTCAAGAAGCTACCACCATCAATGACGTGGCCGGGAGTATGCCGCAAATTTATGCAGCCGTGGATAATAAACAAGTTGACCACCAAGCTTCAGTGGTGGAGATGGAAGGTATGATCACCAACCATCTAGTGTCTATTCTAATTGACCCTAGTTCAAATTTGAGTTATATATCTCCTAAGGCTGTTGATAAGTGTAAATTACACCCATATAAACACACCAAGCCATGGTTGGTACAGTTAGCCACTGGCACCAAAAGAATGGTAGCGGAGGTCATACCAGCTTGCCAATTCACTATGGGTGAATTCTCCACCCAAGCAACCCTTAACATACTACCCCTAGGATCGTATGACTTGTTGATTGGTATGGACTGGCTAGCCACATATAAAGCCAGACTGGACTGTTACCATAAAACCTTAGAATGTGTAAGTGAAGAAGGAAGAAGGATAACCCTTCAAGGGATCCAAAAACCTGTCTCGGTGAGACAAATATCAACCCTTCAAATGAGAAAGTATTGCAGAAAGGGATGTCCACTATATGCGATACAGGTGTTGGAATCAGTTGAACATGACAAACCAAGCCTCGAAGACCACCCCACGCTAAGAGAATATAGAGATGTGTTTCCGGAAGAGGTACTGGGTTTACCTCTGAGAAAGGACATTGACTTCTTGATAGAACTTGCACTAGAAGCGGTGCCAGTGTCTAGGACACCCTACAGGATGAGCACACCCGAGCTAGTTGAGCTTAAATTACAACTAAAAGAAATGATGGACAAAGGCTATATCCAGCCCAACGTATCTCCATGGGGAGCACCAATCTTGTTTGTGAAAAATAAATATGGTACCCTCCGACTGTGCATAGATTATAGACAACTCAATAAGGTAACCATAAAGAACAAGTATCCCTTACCCAGGATCAATGACCTGTTCAATCAATTGGGAGATGCTTCCATCTTCTCAAAAATTGACTTGAGATTTGGATACCATCAATTCTGAATCAAGGGTGAAGACATCCACAAAACTACCTTCAGGATGAGATATGGTCGCTATGAGTTTGTGGTAGTACCATTTGGATTGACCAATGCCCCTGCCACTTTTATGTGCTTGATGAACAATGTGCTCAACAAATACCTAGACAAATTTGTACTGGTTTTTATTGATGATATATTAATTTAATCCAAGAATAGAGAGGAACATGAGGAACATCTTAGACTTGTGCTTCAAGTGCTAAGAGAACATCAACTCTCTGCCAAATTTAGCAGGTGTGACTTTTTCCAGAAGCAAATACATTACTTGGGCCATGTCATATCCGAAGAGGGAGTAGCAGTAGACCCTGATAAGATCAGGTCTATCATGGAATGGCCTACCCCAAAGGATGTTTTAGATATCAGATCCTTTATGGGCTTAGAAGGATACTATAGGAGATTTATAAAAGGATTCTCCAAGATTGGTTGTCCAATCACTACCCTCCAGAAGAAGGGAGTTAAATTCACATGGACATAAGAATGTGAAGAAAGATTTCAATCCCTAAAACACCTTCTGACGCATGCACCCATGCTGAAGATTGTTGATCCTGAAAACGACTTCCTCGTGTGCACAGATGCCTATAAGGAAGGGCTCGGGGGAGTCCTTATGCAAGAAGGAAGTGTAGTCTGCTATGAATCCAAAAAATCGAATGAGCACGAAGCCAACTATGTAACCCATGATCTAGAGCTGGCCGCCATAGTGCATGCCTTGAAAATGTGGAGGCATTACCTCCTGGGAAGGAAATTCGTACTCATGACAGACCACTGTGGATTGCAACATCTGTTTGACCAACCAAAACTCAATGCTAGACAAGCTAGGTGGATGGCCCTTCTTAGTGAGTTTGATTTCGAAATCAAATATATCAAGGGAAAGGAAAATAAGGTGTCCGATTCCCTTAGCAGAAGTATGAAAACAATTCATCTGGCAGCGGTGAGCACTTGCGAGACCAACGCCAAGGAAAGAGTTAAGAATGCACAAGAAACAAACACATTCTTCTAGACCATGACCTCGTACCTGGAGCAATAACCCACTGGGATAAAGTATGAAGGCTACCAGATGAGAGATGGAGGCCTGCTAACTTACAGAAACAGATTGTATATTCCAGATTGTGACAACTTGAAGAGGTTCATAATGGATGAACTACATAAAAGACCATATACTGGTCATCCAGGATACCAGAAGATGATTACGACCACCAGGAAACAATTCTATTGGCCTGGATTGAAGAAAGACATAGCTGAGTACTTAGCCAAATGCATAGAATGCCAATAGGTTAAAGTAGAACACTGACACCCATCAAGATTATTACAACCGCTACCAATCTCGGAATGGAAATGGGAAACCATTTCCATGGACTTCATCATCGGATTACCAACATCGACCAAACAGAATGACACCATCATGGTAGTGGTGGATAAACTGAGCAAGTCCGCTCATTTTATCCCCATCAAGTTGACTTGCAAGGCAATAGATATCGCCAGCATATTCATGAAGGAGATATTCAGACTACATGGTATGCCTAAAAATATTGTGTCTGACAGAGACACAAAATTTACTTCCAACTTTTGGAAATCCTTGATGGCTGGTCTAGAGACCAAATTATTATTTAGTGCAGCCTATCATCCTCAAGCCGATGGACAGACGGAAAGAGTGAACCAAATATTAGAAGACATACTAAGGATGCATGTAATGCATCAACCCAAAAAGTGGGAAGATTACTTGCCACTGGTGGAATTCGCCTACAACAACGGCTACCAAGAATCCCTGAAGACGAGTCCTTTCGAAGTCCTCTACGGTAGGCCGTGCAACACTCCAGTCAGTTGGAGTAATCCTATAAAAAAAATTACTATTGGGCCTGCCATGTTGAAAGCAATGGAACAACAAGTGATTCAGATAAAACAAAATCTAAAGGTCGCTCAGAACAGATAGAAAAGTTACGTCGACCGAAAGAGAACTCCAAGAGAATTCAAGACGGGAGACCACGTATATCTCAGAGTTAGGCCCAGGAAGAGTTCCCTGAGAATGGGAGTTTGTGCCAAGTTGGCACCTTGGTATTGTGGACGCTTTGAAATTCTAGATAGAGTGGGACCTGTAGCCTATAGGCTAGCACTCCCTCCCACAGTAAAAGCACATAATGTTTTCCATGTTTCATTATTGATAAAATATATACACGATTCTAATCATATAATTGACTAGTCTGTGATCTAGGTGGAACCGGAGGGAGAATTCCTGCCAGAACCTCAATGCATACTGGACAAAAAGGAAACCCCACTTAGGAACTGAACCATTGCACAGGTCAAGGTGCAGTGGAAAAAATTTGGCCGAGATGAGGCTACATGGGAAATGGAAGATTCCATAAAACAAGCATATCCAATTTTGTTTACGTCTGTACATACACGTCATATTGATAGATAGGACATCGAGGGCAATGTTCCTTTAAGGAGGAGGGAATTGTAACACCCTATTTCCCCCAGTCTGTAAAAATAACTATATTGACCAAGAACTATGGAAAACTCAAAGATGTGAATGTTTGATTTGACGGACCTTTGTATAAAAGGTCGATGAATGTAAATTATGTTNGGGGGGGGGGGGGGGGGGGGATATGCTAAAAGAGACCACGATGGCTAATGAGAGGTGGTGGAAGGGACTTGGAATGGTTGTGTTAACTTCCACCGAACCGATACCATACTGGTTTTTACTTGCTCAGAGACCAAAGAAAATCTCTGACCCTGGAATGGATTTCCCATCAGATTGGTAGGTGGGGAGGCTCCTCAAAAGTTAATGAGGGGATGGGGGTGAACTGCCCATCCGTAGAAGCTCTCAGACCTGACCACGGATGGGGGAATTCGCGCCACGCACAATCTTGCAGAAAAGGCAAGAAAGGAAGTGTGGGGAACAAGGGAGAGAGTGCGTGACAGGGATCGCGGAAGAGAATTGGAGAAAATTATGGAAACATAGAGAGTTCTGAACATAGGAGAAGGAGAGTAACCTTCGTCCTTAACTTCCATTGAGATGGAAGTAGGAGACTGAATCTCAAATCATCGTGGTCTAGCTCGAGGGTGGCTAGTGGTAAATCCGTTTGGAGTCACTAAGGCTACGATTGGGTGGAAACGAGCACCCCTCTCAGCAGTCGCGTTACACCTGGTGTTTCTGATAAGTGCTTATGTCTTGTATTTTGAATTGAATATCTTGGATGCATGCTCATGTTTATACGCTCATAAATGGTTTTTGTATAGAAGTGATTGCCTTGTGTTTGGATTGGGAATAATGGATGCATGTTTATACTTATATGACCACAATCAGTTTATGTATAGAATGAATAAGTTCAGAATATGAGTCCGTTCCCTTGAGATTTGTCCCATCTACTTGACTCACGCTATGCCCTGGTTTGATTTCCCGAAGGCACCTCCTCCCGGGAAGTTTCCTCGCATTCCAGAGTCGGAGTGAGTTCCTTGAAAAGACTACCGTTATAGTAAACCCACGAGTTTACTTTACCCCTGTCACAGAGTCATAGCTTGGCGAATTAGGAAGGATTTTCAGTCAGGTCACCAAGCCTAGGAATAATTACCCAAGAACCCTCTGAAGGTCTAGATGACCTGCGTCTGGAAATCTTATACAAGAAAGAGTAGTTCTCTCAGGTTTCGAAGTCATGGGAGTTGAAATCCCTAAGAGGTTGAATCTGGTGAATCAAGCTCAGAAAGGATAGCGAGTCCCATTTATCGAAAGAGAATACCCGATCGTTTGGTAGACGAATGGTCGAAATCCTTTCGGAAATACCCCAGATTTGTCAAGACCGATGGATTTAGAGGAGGAGCACAGACATCAATACCTCGACCCCTTTAGCCTTTGCAAGTAGAGATGGGATCCAGGACCATAGATCCAAGGATCTGACGGATCTCAATGGACCATTGGATCAGGGGAGGCTCACCGCCGTTAATCTCATACATGAATTCCCATATCGGGAATTCAGGGATCGAAGTTTCGAAAGGTAAGGAAACTCTCTGCTGTTGATTTCCACGAGTCACAAAATCACAATATACGAAACCCCGAATTGGTTTAGCGTGAATAGGTTTCGATGTTTCGACACCCAGGAAACCAAAGGGTAAGACCCCTCACTTTCGCTAGTCGCAAAATCTCGATATACGAAACCTCGAATCAGTTTAGCGTGAATAGGTTTCGACATTTCGGCACCCGGGAAACCAAAGGGAAAGACCCCGCTAGAAATCCTGAAAGGTAGAACATCGAGATTTAATCTGGTCCATTGATGAAGTCGATGATTTGGACCGTAGATCTAGATGATGCTAGGCTTTCGAGTTCCGGGGATTCGAAAGGGAAAGGAGGAACACTTGCATCATGATTCCCCGAATCGCGAAACCCCGAAAGAATTTAGAGGAATAGCACCAGGTCATAGGACCGGTCGTATGAAAAGTGACCCAAGGGAATAGCTAAGGATTTGTTAGACCCTTTCGGGTTTCGGTATTTCGAAAGACAGAGAACAGGGGAACGCTTGCATCGCGATTCCCCGAATCGCGAAAGCCGGAAGTTCCTTTTTGGTAAGGCCTGTGGTCATAGCCAATGATTATATGGAGGAGGATAAGGGAAGGGGTGGTCTGCGCTAGGCTCCATAGAAATTCGAGGATTCTATCCCTCGAAGAAAAGACAAAAAGAAAAAGAAAATCTTAGCTGTCATAGTGGGTGTGTGACAGTTTTGAAATGCAAAGAAGATACAAGAGAAAAAGGGTTAGGAAAGTAATAAAGAAAATGAATTCTAGAGTGAAATGGTTGTTGGCAAATATTTAAGAGTTGAGCAAGCTATAGAATTTTTTGGAAGGGCTAGTTTAATCAACAAAATCATATGTAAGAAGATATATGAGGAGTCCTTCAATTCATTGTTATAGAGTTTGGGTGCCTATTATAGGGTATGGCCTTATGTTCCACATTTTGACAGGGGGATGGATGGGATTCTACTTTCATTCAAAATGTGACACATCTACACTACTTGGAGGATATTGGCTTTAGGGGCTCTCATTCCTATCTTTGAAACCATGACATCCTTGTTTCACCCCTCATTCAAAATTGCCCCACAAAATCCTTAGGTAGGTCAAATTTTTGAGCTTTCCCTTGGAGCTCTAGATGGAAATTTCATGGGTGAGCTTGGGAATTTACTAGGGAGATCTATATTAGTGGATACTTCTCCCAAAACAAGTGTATTTTGGTCCATGGACAAGGTTTTGGTTGATATTAATATTAGAGATGGTATATTAGAGAGTTTTTTAATTGAGGTTGGCAAGGATATACACACTTAGTTAGTGGACTATACTATGTTCATTTTCATTCTTTTAGATGTCACTAGTATGGACATATCACAAGTGATTGTTCATTACCCTTTGTTAAACAAATGTGGAGAAAAAATGAGGATAAGACAAATCATATAATTGATGTTAAAGACTCTATGATTGGTTAGGATATTGAGGGGGTCACTGGTATTCATAGTGAAGGAAATGCCCCAAAAGATATATAAGGTCACTCAAGCTTCATTTCTCCTTTTGACTCCAAAGGATAAAACTTTGGTGAAAAAACAAGTTGAGACTGCCCCTGACACTATTGGTAAGTATTTTAACACACCAACATATTTGATTTATAAAAGTCAATATGGGGAAAATTAGATGCTTAAAGAGAAATGGCCTACAACATTATAAATGTCATTAATCCCTATGGGTAGTCACTATATTAAGGAAGGGGTTAAGGGGTATGTCCTTAATAATGAACCCTCCTCCTTGGGATGGGTTAAACCCATTAGTTTCTCCTCTTCATATTCAAGCTAGGACTCCAACACAATTTTTGGGGATAAGGAGGAGGTACCACAATTAGGTACTACTGAGAAGGATAAAGGAGCAATGCTAATGGAAAGGAAATATTTCTTACAAAATGCACAAGAGAAGGCCAAAAAATAAATCTAGCAAGGTAGGCAGAGGACTATAATTGGGATCCTTAGAGAAAGACAACCCTTGAGAGATGGTAATAAATGAAAGTTTTTTTGTTGAACATTTGGGGGCTAGGTAGTCAACATAAAGAACTATCCCTATCTAGATTAGTACAATTAAGGAAGCCTAAGATAATGCTCTTGCAGGAAACTATGGGGAATGAGGATAAATTTGTGGGTAGTCTAAGGAGAATATTCAAAGAGTGGGAGTTCATTATTTTTAATGCATATGGAAATTCTAGAGGTCAAATTTAGGTTGGAGGATGAGTCTTTGTTTACTATATTCATTTTCTATTTTTTTAGGTCTATGCACTAAATTTATATGCAAGGGTCTGGGATAGACAATTACAATGATGAATTTGTATGGACCTTATAATGAGATGCAATTTATTTGGGAGAATTTATTTTCTATAGTAATTGTTAAGGACGAGAAGTTTATTATTGGAAAAGACTTGAAATTTACCTTGCATAGATTAGAAGTGTTGGGAGTTACAACCAGGGTTGAATCTCAACTAGCTGATTTTTTTAAACATTGAATATAACAAGTAGGATTGGTTGGCGTGGAACCTATCTCTCTCAAACTCACCTAGAGAAATAATAGGGTTGGGAAGGTTGGAGTCTCTAGTAGGTTAGATAGGTTTTTGGTTTCTATTCCTTTGTTGAATCAAGTGGATAGATTCAAATCTTGGATTTTATGTTGGGGATTGTTTTGATCATTGTCCCATATTTCTTCAATTAGAGTTAAAAGATGAAAATCTATCATGTCCATTTAAGTTCACTTGAGGTTGGATAAATGAAAAGGAATTTTAGAATCTCGTTAGAATTGAATTGAGGATCTATAATGGTAAAACTAGTGTGTCTAGTAGTAGTCAAAGTGGTGGCTTGGACTACTGAGAGATACAAAAATAGGGATAGAATTATAAAGAAAATTGAGGATGAGACATTAATATCATATGAACATAATGGAAGGGGTGTTTTTTGTAGGAGGAATTAAAAAGGATTAATGAATTGGAGGAGAAGAAGGCGAGGCCATTGGATAAGATGGAAGTTGAGTGGAGGTTGAAAAGTAGGGTTGTGTGGCTTGATAAGGGGGATGAGAAAACTACATATTTTCATCAATTTACCAACTATAGGCAGAGTGTAAATACCATTTGGGAAACGAAGAATGAGGAATATGTAGTGGGTAGAAGTTTAGTGATTTAGTTTATTTGGGAGTAAAACATTTTCAATTTGTTTATAAAGAACACAAGCAAGCTAATGTTGCAGAGATTGTAAATCTAGCAAGTCTTATTTTCCTCACAAGTAATTGAGAATGTCAATCAAAGGATGTTTAAGGAGGTACCAAAGGAGGAATTCATAATTGTTCTATCATTCTTCTAATAGGACAAGAGCCTAAGTATTGATGAATGGACAAATGAATTCTTTTTAGGTTTTTTTGAACTAGTGGGAGATGGATTGATAAGAGTTATTGAAGTGTTCTAGACCACATAAAATATTTTGGGCTCACTTGATACTACATTTTTAGTTCTAATCCCAAAATCTAATAAGCTCGAGTCCTATGATGAGTTAAGGCCTATTCCATTATGTAATAGTGTGTACAAAATTGTAGCTAAAGTGTCAATCGTTGGATTAAAAGGGGTACTTTCAGAAGTTATTTCACCAAAAAAATATAGTTTTTTAGTAGGAAGACAAATACATGAAGCCATTGGGACTACATAAGGGGACTACATTCTATGAGAATTAAGAAGCTGACAACTATGGTCATCAAGATAGACTTATCTAAGGCTTATGACATAAAATGTTGGTTATATTTAAAGTTATTCTGATTCATGTTGGTTTCAGTCTTTTAGTTGTTAACTAGATTATGGGGCATGTCAATTTAGTTTCATATGAAATACTTAATAACATTGGAATATTCACCAATACCGAGCAGGGGGGTGAATCAATATTGAGCACTTTTTATCATTTTTAACCATAACATGTAAACATTAAGTTATCAACAATTTATAACTTATGATTGAATTCAAGATATCATCAACATATAACCACAGATAAATAGTACACAAATTTTTTACGTGGAAACCCAAATGGGAGAAAACCACGGAACACGTTTATATATATATATATATCTTGAATATTACATCCACAGGAAGCACCAACTTCAAAGATTCTCCAACACCAACTAGAAGGAGGTACCAACCCCCTGTTTACAGGCTCTAACCTGAAGGAAGCTACAAATCCCTAAATTTTGTAGTTCCAACTGGAAGGAGGCTCCAACCCCCTAGTTTACAAGCTCCAACTCCCTAGATTATCCAGCTCCAACCCTCTATTTTACAAGCTCCAACTTGAAGGAAGCTCCAACTCCCTAGATTCTCCAGCTCCCGCTGGAAGGAGGATCCAACCCCCTTTATTTGCCCATTTTTTCCTCTTGAAAATATAAATGAGAGAATTAACATGTCACTGTTACTGTCACTGATACTGATACATCATCATCATCAAGACTGGTTCAACCCAACAACCAAATAAATATTATACCAGGATCATGTGCCCAAGATCATCAAGATATGCATCAAACCATGTTCCAAAGTATCCAAGATATACCTCAAAACTTGTGCCAAAATGTCCAATATACAAGCCTCAAGCATGTACCAAAACATGCCTTAAGCATGTGCCAAACCATCCAAGATATGCCTTAAATCATATGCCATAACCTCCAAGAAATGCCTCAAGCATATACCAAAATATCCAAGATACAAGCCTCAAAACATATAGAAAACATAACTTTCATTATGTAAAACCTAGTACATCAGATCTCTGATCATCAACCCTTCCTCATCTTTAGCATCAACAAGATGGCATCTTCTTCATAACCTCTCCTCAGCCTTGTGGGACTGGACTGGGAAACGAGTGGGGCCTCATGTGAAGATACCAAGACAACCAGTGGGGGCCTCGTGGGACACCCTGTACTTGACCCACGGGGGTCACCTTAGATAGTGTTTCCCATAAACTATTCGCACATCTGCAATTCCGAGACTTCTCTCCTTTGTACTGCTCCACTTCTTTACTTGTGCTCACATTATTGCTTGAATTACTATTCATTGATCATCAAATGAGAGGCTCTTTGATGTGTATTTATACCCTTCCAAGTAACTTATTTACTTGATCTTTGAGCTGACCTGTAACTTCTTGTTTGCAACAAATTTTTCTCCTTTAATTATTTTTGGGGCTGACTTGCAACTTCTTTGACCTTAGATCTAGGGCTTCTTGACCATACTTCGGGGCTTCATCTTTAAGAGGGAATAAATTCTCAACTGTGAGGAACCACGTGGCGTGCCACCTATTGTTGGAAACAACATGTCGAGGACTATCAATCTATAATGGTTCTAATTGCATTTGCAATGTTCTTCATGCTATTTTTCTTCATTTAACTTCAAGCTTCATGACCATGCCTCCAGGGCTTCTTAACCACTTAACTATATTTCCAGGGCTTCTTGTAGACTTCTTCAAAGCGTATTCTCATGAGGGACATGCTTAAAGCTATTCCACAAGGGGACAACTTTGGAGATTCCTTCAAATAAACCCATCACTTCTAGAGGCTTCTAGACCTCTACTAGGTTTGACATCAATGACAACCAATTTTCCAACAATATTCTCCTTTGGAATTGATGGAAACACTCATACTCCCCATGTGACCATTGCTCCCCCTGTCTTCATGCTTCTGATCTTTCTCTCCTACTTTTGTTCTTACTCTCCCCCTTTTACATCAATGGAAAAGGATAACTCCCCCTAACAATTTATTTCCCCATGTCTTCATTGCAAGATGTTGTGTAGATCAATGTGGGGATTCTTGTATATGCTTCCTTTCCTCCCTTCCGGGGCTTCTTTTCCATTGGTACTTCCTGGTGTAATCCTCTTACGTATATTAAAAGTGTTCATGTCAAAGTTCCTTCATCAATTGACTTCAAGTCTTCATGGCTTGTCATGTCTTCACTGAGGTGACATCATTGACATAATCATTCAACAATCTCCTCTTGATGGTATAACTCCTCATGATGGTTTCTCTCCCCTTGTCTTGTTGTTCCTCTCACATCTTGCCTTCCTGTGACTAACTGGTTCCACCTGTCAATGTGATTCTTTTCTGAGTCATGTGTTTTGCTGAACATATCAACAAGTCTTTCAATAATTCCTATTGAGTTCATTCTTTCATCCACTGTCATGTATCTTCTCTGGTTCATGTCAAGTATTATCTTCTAGATGTGCCAAATGTCTCATGAATTCATCGTTGTCCAAAACTATCCATGAATTTGCTACTCAACTGTATGCAATGCTAACTAATCTGGCACTTCACTGTTCTAAGATTTTCTTTGAATCTGCTGCAACTGATCACTACATATTTCTTCTTCTCAAGTTGAATCAAATATGTCCACTAGTCTGCTCTATCTTCAAATCAAACTCTGCAAGTCTGCAACAAGTACACATTCTTGAATCTATACTGAATATATCCCTTCTTGAATACATGATTGAAATCATCTTATACAATCATGAATCTCTGCCTCAAAAGTGTGCCAATGATATTCCTCGTAACTGCCAATTGACCCCTTCATACTTGCATGGGGATGTGTTCCAAAAATTGCTTCTTAATCAATGAATCTATCATGAGACATTATGTACCTCTTCCATCAGACCATTCATAATCTTCCTTCTCAAAATATTCAAACACTTCAGACTACCTGAAAGACGGTTCTCCAATCTATAATAGTTGTTACTTAGACTCCCCCTTTTCAATATTCACATTAATGGGAGTCTCCAAGCCATATTTCTTAGAACAATACATAATATTGCTCTGCTGTAGGATCATCATTATGAATTCTGACATCTTTCTCTTTGCTTGTAGATTCGTCATGATTTTGCAATTCTGTAAATTCGGTGAGTATGATCTCTGGGATTTCTTCATTCACCTTTTCTTCTTGTTTTTGCTTTCTTCTCCAAACCTTCTTGTATTTGATATCATTTTTTTCCTTCAAGGAAGACTTCATCATGCATCTACAACCATAAGCTATATTTCCATAGGTGTGGCATTTGTAACAATCAATATTGTAGGGAGCCACATAAACATCTATTGCTTGAACATTTCTTTCATATGCTCCGCAATCTACAATTTTATGTCCAAATTTATTACAAGTAAAACAATAACCGAGAAATAAACTTTGATACTTGGGAGTAAATGGTCTTCTTTGTGATGTAGTCCTTCTGAATTCATTCCTTATCTGGTCACGGTCTTCTCTTCTGTTGTTTCCTTCACAATGATTGAAGCTTCTTTAATGCCTAGAGATAGAAAGTCTTCTTGGAGATACATCTCTTATGCCTTCGTTCCTCTTTGATTCTTGCTGACCATAATCCCTTCCTTTGAGAATATCTACATAATTCTTATCCTTCTCTTCATTCTTCCTTTCCAACAACCTACAACACTTCTCTTCAACTTTCTTTACTGGCAATGTGGAGCTTCCTCTTTATTCAATTCTGTTGTTGGGATTGGTATTTTCATCTTCTTTGCATGAGGCCTCACCAATCTATCCAAGACCTACTTTATTGAAGGGTGACCTTTGACAACTGCGAATATCTTCTAGTACTTGAGAGCTCTTCAAGTTCTTGCTGAGCTTGTCAACTTCAACACTCAATGAGACGATTTCTTCTTCAAACTTATCACAATATTCCTCTTTCTTCATCATTTGGATATTCATTACTTCTTTTATTCTCTTTGCTTATTCAAGTTGGGTTTTCAAGGAGACGATTTCTTCTTCAAGTCTTCTTTCTTGTTGATTAATTTCAGCGTCCAAAGACTCGTTTATTTTATGTTTTTCTTCCAAATGGTTTTTGAGTGTTTTTTCAATCCTTGTGGCTTATTCTAACCAAACCTTTAGATTTTTAATAATCTATTGGACTTCTTCAGATTTTTTGTTGGGATTTTGTGAACCTT
This sequence comes from Picea engelmannii, assembly GCA_009831015.1. NCBI lineage: Eukaryota > Viridiplantae > Streptophyta > Pinopsida > Pinales > Pinaceae > Picea > Picea engelmannii. Next base: position 99,876 of record ML818344.1, on the reverse strand, counting down.
CCTTCGGCTTGATAAATTCTTCCTTGAGTGACTTGTTTTACTTCCTTTCTTTTTTTAGCTCACTTAAGGAAATGATTAGTTTTGCTTCAAGATATACTTCACCTTCTTCATAATATTTTTAGTCATTTTAAAGGGTTCCTTTCTGAGTTTCCATTGCCTAAAGAACACTCTTTTTGAATCATTGTCACTATCATTATCCTCATTAGATGAGGAACTATCTTCTTTTGAGTAGAGGCTTTTCTTTTATATTTTTTCTTGTTTCCCTTTTGATATTTATTTTCTTTCTTGGGAACTTATTCTTCATCACTATTTGAATTTTTATCATAAGGACATTTAATAGAAAAATGACTAATTTTACCACAATTAAAGCACATTAAGGGAATCTTAACTTTGTACTTGCCAATTTCTTTCTTCAACTTCCTTATGAAGTTGACTATTTCTTCATCTTCATTTGAATCATCGTTGCAACTACAGTTTGACTTTGACTTTTTCTTATTCTTTCTTGTCTTCTTGAATGATTTGAAGGCTTCTTCCTTCTTGGATGGATTATCCTGCTCTGTTCTCATTTCATAAGTTGTCAGTGTTCTATGTAACTCATCCATGCTCAATGCAGCAATATCTGCTCTTTCCTCTAGGGTACCTACTCTTTCCTCTAGGGATGAAATCTTAGGATCAAATTTCATTGTAAGACCTTGATACCTTTTGAGCAATTATTGGTTCTTTAATTTCTTCTCCTAAGCCTTTAATAATGTTCTTTATTTCATCAACTCACAGAAAATAAGTTGCAATATCTTCATATTCGTTCCTTTTTGTTGTTCAAATTGACCTCTATAAGTTTGAAGCTTGGCCACTTTGACTTTGGCATCTCCTTCGTAAACATTTTGAAGTTTGTCCCAAATATCCTTTGCAGAATCACAATGCGTAACCTTGATATATACTAAATCAACCAGGCCATTTAGATTAGAGTTTTTAGCCTTCAAATTATTTTCACTAAGCTTCTTTCCATCTTTATTTGTTGGGGGAGTGGCATGTGTCTTGTATTCATTTACTACTTATTTCTAGACATCAAATCCCTGTGCTTGCACACACATTTTCATCCTTCTTCTCTAGAAGGCATAGTTATGACCATCAAACAATGGTGTTCCATTCTTGGTGCACTCCATGATCTACATTCCAATGATTAGACTATTTCTAAAGGACCTTCTCTGATACCAATTGTTGGAATATTCACCAATACTAAGAGTGGTGGGGGGGGGTTAATCAATATTGAGCACTTTTTACCATTTTTAACCATAAAATGTAAACATTAAGTTATCAAAAAATTATAACTTATGATTGCATTCACGATATCATCAACATATAATCACATATACATAATACACAAGATTTTTATGTGGAAACCCAAATGGGAGAAAACCACATAACACTTTTTAATATATATCTTGAATATTACATCCATAAGAAGCACCAACTTCCAAGATTCTCCAACACCAATTGGAAGGAGGCACCAACCCCCTATTTACAGGTTCCAACATAGAGGAAGCTACGACTCCATAAATTCTCCAGCTCCAACTGGAAGGAGGATCCAACTCCCTAGATTCTCCAGCTCCAACTAGAAGGAGACTCCAACCCCCTAGTTTACAGTCTCCAACCTGAAGGAAACTCCAACTCCCTAGATTCTACAACTCCAACTGGAAGGAGACTCCAACCCCCTTTCCTTTCCCCTTCCTTCATTCTGAAAATATAAATGAGAGAATCAATTGTCATTGTTAATATCATTGATATTGATACATCATCATCATCATCAATACTGGTTCAACCCAACAACCACATAAAGCTTATGCCAAGATAATGTGCCCAAAATCATCAAGATATGCATCAAAACATGTACCAAAGGCCTACAATATATGCCTTAAACATGTTCCAAAGTTTCCAAGACATGCCTCAAACCATGTGCCAAAATATCCTCAAACCATGTGCCAAAGTATCCAAGATATACCTCAAACCATGTGCCAAACTATCCAAGATACAAGCCTCAAGCATGTGCCAAACCATCCAAGATATGCCTCAAATCATATTCCATAACCTCCAAAACATTCCTCAAGCATATACCAAAATCTCCAAGATACAAGCCTCAAAACATATAGAAAACATTCCTTTCATTATGTAAAACCTGGTACATCAGATCTCAGATCATCAACCCTTCCTCGAATTCAACATAAACAAGATGACATCTTCTTCATAACCTATCCTTAGCCTTGTGGGACTATACTGCAAAATGAGCGGGGCCTCGTGTGACGATACCAGGACAACCAATAGGAGACTTGCAGGACACCCTATACTTGACCCGCGGGGGTTACCTCAGATATGGTTTCCCAGAAACTCTTTGCACATCTGCGACTCTGAGACTTCTCTCCTTTGTACTGCTCCACTTCTTTACTTGCACTCACATTCTTTCTTGAATTCATCTTCATTGATCATCAAATGAGAGGCTCTTTGATGTGTATTTATACCCTTCCAAGTAACTTCTTTACTTGATCTTTGAGCAAACCTATAACTTATTGTTTGCAACAACTTTTTCTCCTTTAATTAATTTTGGGGCCGACTTGTAACTTCTTTGACCTTATATATGGGGCTTCTTGACCATACTTCAGGGCTTTATCTTTAATAGGGCATAAATTGTCAACTGTGAGGAACCACGTGGTGTGCCACCTATTGTTGGAAACAACATGTCGAGGACTATCAATCTGTGATGGTTCTGAATGCATTTTCAATATCCTTCATGTTCTTTTTCTTCAATTAACTTAAGGAGTCATGACCATGCCTTCGAGGCTTCTTAACCAATTAACCATATTTCCAGGGCTTCTTGTAGACTTCTTCAAAGCATCTTCCCATGAGGACCATGCTTAAATACATGCCATAGGGGGACCATTTGGATATTCCTTCAAATAAACCCATCACTTCTAGAGGCTTCTGGACCTCTACTAGGGTTGACATCAATGACATCCAATTTTCCAACAAATAATGGAGAAACCTTGTGTTTTTTCAAACCTACAAGAGTGTTGAGGTAGGGATTCCCTCTGTCTCCTTATTTATTTATATTGGTTGTAGAGGGATGGGTAGATCAATATTGGAAACAAGAAGATCGAGTTGTATACATGGGATTAGGATCAGTATAATTGTTCCACTTACACACTCACTTTTTGTTGATGATGTCTTGCTATTTTCCAATGGGTTAGAAGCACAAGGAAGAAAATTTTAAGGCATTTTAAATTTGTATTGTACTACCACATATATGGAGATAAATATACATAAGTTTGCAAGGTGTTTTAATGAGTTGAGACACAGGGATGAACTAATGTTGAAGAATATTTTCTCTTCAATAACTATAGAATTGCGAGAAGGTTTTTAAATATTTGGGGTTTATCCTTAAGCCAAATGATTATGGGAAAAGAGACAAGGGGTGGTTGTTGAGAAAAATTGAGAATATAATACATTTATGGTGTAATAGGTGACTTTCTAGAGGAGGCAAATTGATACTTGTCAACTTTGTTCTGGAAGCTATTTTAGTATATTGGAACTCACTTTCCTATATTCCTAAAGGTGTGTTGAAGAAGAGTAAGAAGACCTTTTTACTTTTCTTTGGAGGGGAAAGAGTGACAAGGGAAGTATGCATTTAGCTAGGTGGAAATCCATGGCTGATCCAAAGGATGAGGGAGGCTATGATCTAAATAATATCCATCTATTTGGATATCTTTTGTTGCAAAAAAAAATTGGAATTTGATCACTTCAGAGAGTTTGTGGACAACTATTATTGTGCAAAAATATATTACTCCATATTCACTTCTAGACTAGATTAGGAGTACTATAAAGAGTATAATGGAAAGCCCTAGTATTAGTGTTTTTAGTTATTTGAAGTCACTTAGCATAGAAGGTAGGTAAGGGCACTCAAGTGAGGATTGAGGTAAATTTTGTTATGAGCTACGGGAATTCAATTTTACTTCCACCATATTTGATTCATCATATTCAAGATAAAGGTTACTTTACCTTAAATCATATGATGGATCCTCTATCTATTGATGTCTATCACCTTGGATGGAAGTATGCCAAGTCGCTTGATCTTGAAGGTGTATGGGTATATCATTGGAATGCATTTCTATCGGAGCTAAGGAAAAGTCATATTCAATTAAGGGATGAACCAGATTCATTTATGGTTTATAAAGTTTTACTTGCTTTCAAGGCACAAGAGAGTAGTTGGTAGTTCCAATATGGAGTCTTCATTGAGTCAAGGCTTATTAGTTCTATTATAATCTATCCATCTAGTAGGCCTGCTAAGAACAAGATCACTGACAGGTATAATACAAGTCTGGGTTATAAAGTTTTACTTGCTTTCGAGGCACAAGATAGTAGTTGGTGGTGGGAAAAAATATGGAAATTCAAGGCCCCAAAGAAACAAAGCACTAACTTAGGAGGTGATGGAAAAGAGGAATATGTTTGAACTAAGAACAAGACCCCTGGCATGTATACTACAAGTCTGGGTTATAAAGTTTTACTTGTTTCTGAGGCACAAGAGAGTAGTTGGTAGTGGGGAAAAACATGGAAATTAAAGGCCCCAAAGAAGACTAGGATCTTCATGTTTCTAGATTAAGAAATGTGCATTATTTCAAGATTGTAGAATGTTAACAAAAGAGAAAATTCCAAGGCAGATAGAGGAACTTTTTAACTTTTTATTGATCGATCCATCTCATGGGGATTCTTCGATGGGCCTACCGAGGTCTAAATGACTTTAGTAGTATTGTTGGGCCTCTTTTCTTTTATGATTTCCATTTTCTAAAGTTTAAAGTTAGTTTTCGTTTAGCCACAAACAACGTTGCAAATATGATGACATTGAGGACCCTTCTAAATTTTGGTTTGGAGAAAAGGATGCAAAAACTTCAGGTTTTGGGGATTTGAGGATGGTTATTAAATGGATGAAAGGAGAAAATTAAATACATTGTGTTGAGCTACAACCATTAGCATGTCAATTAAAAGTGGTGTCTCAGATTTTTAATTAAATATCTTACCCTCGTGTCTTTTGGGAATTGAACGTAGAAATAGATACATTGTCAAGGATCAACAATTAGAGATTCACATTTTATCTTTAGTTCTAGAATGGAGTCTTCATTTTTTTTTTAAGTAAAAAGGGTTGGAGCCTATTATATTATCATTGACAAAATACATAGCTGTTGGTGATGCCGGCTGTCGGTGATGCTAGCTGTCCCGCCTGAGTAGGAAACCGGGACAGCTGGGCATCCCTGTCCATGTGTCACCATAGTTGCAGAGTAGGCAAAATTTAACAAAATTAACGCTGCTACGTCCCGCTCGAAGGAAACCGGGACTAGCAGGCATCGACATGAAACTGGTTCTTTCACCTAGAACTAAGAAATATTGATAGCTATCTGTCCTAAAGCATAAACTATTAGAACAAAACGACAAGCAAAGTCTAGGTCTGAACATCAAATAACCTCGGAGCTAGGGTGATTGTCGTCGACCGTGGAGTGCCTCCATCTTGCTGGAAATGCGTATGCTTGGGCACATGTCGGGCATTGTTTCTTTGGCGTGGCTCTAGAGTGCGCTGCAAAGAACATGTTAAGCCTATGCTCCAATCTCGCGATGCGGAAGACCTGATCTTCTAAGAGATTTCTCATATCAAAGACGAGATTGAGATATCCCCAGTCAACTGAAGGTGGCTGTTCCGGGTTGGTGGCCGCTTTTTCTCCCTGCGTTTTGTGTCCCTCTGCTCCTCTGGTGGGTTCAGGAGGAACTTCTTCCTCCACATAGCAGGGAGAGTAAGGCCTCTCTATGCTGAAGTCACGGTGGTTGCGCGTGCCGCTTGCCGTCTGTGGAGTGCTAACCGAGCCAAAATGCGAGCACGGGTTCCAATTTTCCGGGACCATGAACAAGGTGTGTTCAGGAGGGCTTTCCAGGCCTCCTTCCGGGATCACCTCTTCGATGACCGCCATTGGAGGCGTGCGTGTTCGTTCCCTTCGCCTCCTGGCAGCCATTGCCATTGCCTTTTCAAAATTCGCCTTCCTCTTGCGTCACGACTCCGCTGTATACCAAGCCGCTCCCCTTCGCGGTGTCCCCTTGATTCTTGGCATAGTGAGGTTTCAGTGGCTGAGCCAGGAGTGACTAATTGGAGTCGGATTGCTGCTAAGGGTGGGTAATATGGCCGAGAGCAGCAACCGCTCCAGTGGAATGAGAGAGAACCTGCTGCAATGCTGGTGCGTCTGTGAAACAAAGGTTTTCATGAGCACCCTGTTATCTGGACTTGCAACTCGCACAATGAGCACAAATGTCATACCAATTTCCATAACTACAACCATCACCTCCTTCATTAAAATTTGCTGGATAGTGCGGGTACCCTTCCCTTGCGCAAGGGGTCTCGGCCTTTGAATGCGCCTGTGGTTATACATGCCGAATTAATGAGCGAGGTGATGTGAGCTGGTAGACACAATAACACCGTGTCCCAGCTCGCTCCCACGTGGCCGCATCGCCCTCCGTGTCACCCCATCTGGGGTAGAATGGAGTCTTTATTAAGTGAGACTCACTATCTAATTTTATTCTAATACATATTTTATGTTATTTGATAATAACTTTTATTCTATATATCATCTATGGGTATGTAGATTTGTTTTGAACAATCAAAAATCCAATTGTGATCCCCTTTTTTAAGAACCTCTTTTCAGTAAGAATCAATTTAGATATATATATTTTATGAAAAGTATGTACGATACCTCTTATAGTATATAAAGTTTCATGTACACATTAAAATTGTAATTTTTATTCTATATTAATAAAGTTTGTGGTTTTTTCTTTATAGAAATTAATCTTGATTGGTGGTCTATTAAAACTAAATTGGTCTATCAAACCTTAAGAGGGTAAATGATTACTTGTGATTCTTTAGAATTTTGTTTCTGTGTTAGAGAAAGTGTTTTTCATCTTCAACCTTCTTAGTGTCACAAAGGTGACACACTCTTTCATCTCATGGCGTTTTAGGAATTGACCAAATCCTAGTTTCACTGTGGAGCTTGTGAGAATTTGTTCTTATCTCAACAATCCTTATTTTTTTCTTTATACTTGTCAAAACAAATAGATAATTTTGATCTTCTAGATTAGGGTTGATTACATTCTTATAATACCTTAATTTTCTTTTTTCCTCCAACTCTTTATCACACCACACTTTCTCCTTAAATTTTGATTTGATGATATTTTTAATAACTTATCTTTATTCTACAAAATGGTGTCTTCCATGATTCCCCAATAGTTTAGCCAAGACCACGCATCTTTATGTCGTCCTCGCTTGAGTCGATGGTGGTCACGACTTGATTTTGAAACAATTATAAGAAGTCTCTTGTATTCCATGTTGTTTGAATTTGTTATGTTTTGATTTGTTTAGCTTCGATTAATATATCACAAAAACAATGTAGTGGTTAGGGAGGTAGTAATATCTTATAAAATATATTAAAATATATATCAATATATTTTAATATATTTTATAATATTTTAATATTAACTTATTAAACCAGCATAGATCCATCTTAACCCTAGATTTATCAAGAGTTCACAATGATCAAATCTCTCGAGGTGCAAACATTTTTGAGAGTGCAACACTTGAAGAAAGGTTAAAGGTTTGCACATGGAGAGATTTGATCCCTCTTGGAGCTTGATAGATCCGGAGTTAAAATGGATCTATGTTGGTAATATTAAAGCTATTTTTCAATTACAAAATTTATATTTGTGTTTTTTTTTTTTTTTTTACAATATTAAAATTAACGTGTAGTTTATATGTTCTACGTTTTGATTTTTTTCCCGTCGTTAGAACTATAGATTTAAGTGGTTGAGCTTGTATAATCCATTGATGCTTTCAAAAATGTGATTTAAACAACAAAAATGGATGATTTCACAATGAAAAATACTATAAATAAATTACAATATAATATATTGTTGATACATATATGAAAGATGTCATTCACTGATCCAGATGGATATTGGTGGCTACCCACCTCTTCCAGTTGGCTCACATACAACTTTCATCTTGGCAGTTACAGTTTTCATCTTGGCATTTTTTTCTATATTTTCGGTCCTAAACATCTAGGTCCGTTTTGAGGCCCTAAACAACGTTTTTTGGGCCCGCCACAGCCACACTATGTATAGAGTTAGAGTGTGACGACATAATTTGTATTCCTCGGATAGATCTTTCCAACAGGCTATCGTGCGCCTAAAACGAAGATTGTATGCAAAAGTTACAACCTTGGGAAGTTGATGTACCAACTTACCCCATCATGGCCCACACGACTTTTGGCACTTCATATCCTAGGGTTAGGTTTTTAGATGTCTAGGGTTTTATGTTTACTTCTTGATGCTAAAAAAGGCTCGAAGGCCTCATTGGAATGTGCTCAGATGAGTGCGCATCACCGCCACATCTCTTCTCAGAGATTAGCTACCACCATTCGAGCAACATTGTTTTCATTCTGCATTTTATAGTTTCAACATATTTCTTTATTGAATAGAAGTTAAGTTTCACTGTATCTCTGTTATTGTTCTCTCTATATCTGTGTTAATGTTATAAATCTGTGTTTCATTTCGTTCCGCTCATAAATCTGGATCATTCACATATTAATATTAGTATTAGAATGAAAGAAGATTATATATATAATAAGTCAACGGTTTTTCTACTTCTTTTAATTATTGAGGATTATGATTGTTAAAATCAATTTTGATTCACTAAATTTTAAGAAAATTAATAAACAATTATTAATTTGTTTTAACATTATTCAATAAAAATAATAATAATAATAATATATATATATAT
>ML818344.1:55068-86833 GCA_009831015.1 Picea engelmannii | reverse complement strand
GGGGGGGGGGGGGGGGGGGGTGAAGCATTGTATTATTGGATAGTTTCTCTATCTGTAGAGAGTGATATGGATGGGATGAAGATAGATCCTTATCAGTAGGTCCATTCTCAATACTATCATAATTACGAGCTCATGTCCATATGTGAATGTCATGTAAGTTTTAAACATTTGAAGTGAAACAATGCATATATATTCTTAAGAAAAATAAAAAGAACAATAATCCCATACACATAGTACATAAAGATTTACCCTGGAAATATTTAACCGGGAAAACCAACAAACCTTAGGGTCGCACCTTTATCTTCTTAACTGTATTAACTTGACTATAAAAAATACAATATCTAGGTATTCTACAACATCCAAAAACCTAATCCATTAACCCAAATTAGATTACAACCATAATCCATTAACCAAGGTTATATTACAATGGTCAAAAAACCATTGGCCAAAAAACAGACCAAAAATAGCCCAAAATAGTGCATGAACATGAATACAACCATGCAAAGAATATAACACATTCCCAACATTCTCCCACTTCTTTTCTTTACAAATAGGGGATATGGTTTTATAATATCAACAATTCAAGGTAGCAATTCCCATTGCTTCTCTACATTCTTCAAAATGTCAACCTTCATTGGGAACACCTTCTTATCTTCAACCATGTCTCTCACAAAGTGGTACTAAATATCAATATGTTTCATTTTAGAATGATGAGTAGGGTTCTTTTCTAGAAAGATTTCACTTTGACTATCACAATCTATCCTTATAGATTACTATATGAACCCAATACCTAAACGCAAACTCTATAGCCATATAGCTTCATTACTTCCATGGGTAGATACCATGTATACAACTTCTATAGTTGAGAATGATACTATCGCATGTCTCTGGTCTAGGTCTTCCTTGGAAGAAAATTGCATAATATGTAGTTCCATGCAAATACCTAAAAACCCTCCTTATTGTTTTCTAGTGTTCCTTCCCTGGTTTTGACATATACTGGCTCAAAACACCCATTGCATGGGAAATGTTCAGTCTAGTATAGACCATTTCATACATCAAATTTCCAACAACACTAGCATAGGGAACATGGTACATGTCCACTTTCTCTTCATGTGTCTTGGGACATTGATCAACAAATAACTTTACACCTACATGAATAAGAACCTTTATTGGGTTGCATTCCTACATATTAAACCTCTACAATACTATCTCAACATATTTCTTCTTATTCAGGCAAAGTTTCATGTTTTCCTGATCTCTCTTAATTTTTGTGCCCAAACTAAAATTTGTAGCACCAAATTCTTTTATATCAAATTCAGAAGATAGCTGAGTTTTAACATGTTTGATGATCTCCTTGTTGTTTCCTATCAACAACATATCATTGACATACAAGACCACATAAATAAAATGATCGCCAAATAGATTGGAATACATAGTGATCAACTTTTCTTTTTGAGAAACCAAGTCCCAATATATAAGTATCAAAAGTTTGATACCACATTCTTGGAGATTGTTTTAATCCATACATGGACTTTTTCATATTTCAAAGAAGCTCCTTATTTCCCTTCATTTCAAAACCTTATGGTTGTTTCATGTATATTTTTTCTTCAAGATCCCCATGTAGGAATGTTGTCTTCACATTCATCTACTCTACTTCAATATCAATAGAAACAACAGTAAACAAAACAAATCTAATAGAAGTTAGTTTAGAAATAGGAGAATTTTTTTTTCTAAAATCAATTCCCTCCACATAGGAGTGTCTCTTTTCTATTGAGTAAGCTTTGTACTTCTCCACTTTACCCTTTGAATTCAACTTCTTATTAAACACCCATTTTCTACCAACATGTTTTCTTCCAACTAGCAACTCAACTAGATCACAAGCCTCATTATTATCCAAGACAACAATTTATTCAACCACGGCCTTCTTCCATAGTTTACCTCCTCTGAATCCACTACCTCCCTAACAATTTTGGGATCATCATTAATAATAGATAAAGGAAAACTAGAATGACAATCAGGTGGAGTCCATCTTTCTAGTTGTCTTCTTTTCCAAACCAATCTCCTCAAAATTTGTGTATGAGTTTCTTCTTATTTTGATTCATCTTCTTCTATAGAGTCAATTCTTCACCCTTCAAATCAAAATATATTATCTCTATGGAATTTTCCTTTGGTATGAATTCCTATTTGGGAACATACTTAACCTCTCTAAAAGAAGCATCACAGTTGTAAATAGTGTTTTTAGTTAGTAGGTTCCAAAGTTTATAACCTAAGGAGAAAATGCAGGAAAAAATGGTCTTGGATATGGAAATGGTGTAATCTCGTGAAGAATACTAATGCATGTTGCTACAAGAGCCAAACAATTATGAGAAAAGAACTCATGCTTGGGAAATTTTTTGTTCCTGTAGAAACAGATTTGAAAATTAATAAGTGAAATTTCTATGATGATATCTCATGATGAAAATATGTGTGTACAAATGAGATAATAACTATTGAAGTTGGAAAACCTCGGGAAGAAGGCTATTGTTAGGAAACTGGAACCCTATGATTTCCACAAGTTGCATATTTCCAGTGGGAGTCTAGAAGTAATTTGGTGCTCTCCTTGCATGTGAAACCCTTGGCAAGATGGATCGCCTGAGGGACTGTGCAGTAGAGAAGGGGATGGCTAAGCCTAGAGGGTGAGTATAACCAGGAAGAGTCAACATAATAATGCATATGGCATGGTGGCTAGGATCATGTGGGTGTGTGAAGAAAAGTGAGCTAAATTATTTCATGTGGATTCTTTGTGAAGCACAATATAGTCATACAGATGGGTATTGGTTTATGCTTTCAAACTTATTTTGAATAAAATTTTATATTTTGGAGTTGAAAACTCTTGTATGAGAATGTATATAATAGATATAATTTATTAATGGCTACTATAGAAATAGATAGATAATTAAGAAGCAATTTGTAGGCTTGTAGAAGAGGAAAGTTGTCATACTTGTAAAAGAAGCAAATATGCAATGCATGAGGCACATCTGCAACTAGTTGAAGATTTGGAGATTCCATTATCATAGTTGGAGTTCTTGGAGCCACATCTCTAAGAATTCCTATGTGACCTTGTGTTGGAGCTTTGGATGGAACTGGTATAGCCTAAGGGACTATAGTGCAGAGAAGGGGGTACACTTCCTTGGGTTGTTCGGGTTGTGGGGAAAGAGATATTGTTAGTTGGAATAATTGTGGGAATCGACAAATTTTGAAAATTGTTACAGCTAGAATTCCTGGAGACTCACCTCTGAGACTTCATAGTTGGTATGTGTTGGATCACTGGAGGGAATTTGTATAGCTTGAGTGATTGTGGTGTAGATAAGGGGGTACACTTCCTTGGTTTGTGCAAACTAAGGAGAACGAGAGATTGTAGGTTGGAATTGTTGCAATATTTATTGAAGTGTGAAATCATTATGTATGGTTTTGGGCCAGAATGCCTATGTATCTATAGATTTTGGGGCCATAGAGCCTATGTATATGTATTTTTGGTTATAGTTCCTATGTAATATTAGGCCAGAGAGCCTATATGTTGAGAAAAGTTTGAAGAGCCTAGAATTGTAATATGTATGTACACATGTATGGTGTTGTGCATTGAGGACAGTGCAAAAATAATGGGGAGGGGATATAATATCCCCAATTCTAATTCATGCAATGATAATGTAATTGTGAAAATATTAATCAGGTCGGTGAGCTGATATGTTTGGGTAGGATAGCCCCTATGAATTGATATGGCCAATGGCCAAGCTAAGTAAAATGTATATTAAAATAATTATTAAATATAAATCATTGGTTGTGGTACGATGAGGATGGTAACGATGGGGGGCTATGATTCCACAAGAGAGGGGGCTAAAGAGGGGTCCAAGGGGTCACCCATTTATATTAATTCATCAATTTTCATTATAATGTTTATCCACCTTTGAAATATCAAGAATGATATTAAAGTGATGTAAAAGTGGTAGATGGGAAAGGTCAATTCACCAATTTATGATATCATGGGCTAAGTACATCTAATTTTTTGGAAATGTGAGAGTCAATCTTGCATGATAAGAAAAGAAAATTCGAGTTCATTCTTGGGGTAGTTTTTCATGTTGGTTTTGAAGAGCATGAGGAGGGCTAAGTGCTGGAAAAATAGCACCAACTGTGTTATGCATAAGGATATCCATTTTTGGGTTGAGTTTCAAGGTGAAAATGAGGTTATAAGCATGTTATGAAGGTTGTGTTCCTATGAGTGACATTTCATGTTGAGGAAAAGGCTCAAGATCCTTGAGAAGGCTATGTGAACACTCCTAGAATAGAATATAATTCTTGTAGTCCCCAACTATGATATTTCCTAGCCAACAGAGTGCACAGAAGCCCTGGAAGGAAGTGGGAAGGCATGGGGGATTGCATGGCAGAGAAGGGATACCCATTCCTTGGATTGTGAGGTTTAAGGGGAAAAAGAGAGCTAGTGGATTGGAAATTGGGTAATGGGTTGTTGAATTATAGAGAGTGGGAAGCCAAGAGGGTCGAACCTCCTTGTGGAATCATAGCCTCATCTTGGGGGTGGCTTGCTACTGATATTTGGAACAATAATCCTATGGCGGGGAGGATCATCCCTTGCATGCAACCAGTTGGTTCAACAATTTAAAGATAAGTTTTTTGTTATGTTTTTAATTTTATTTCTGATGTGTTTATATCTAAATTGAATGTTGTTGTTATGTGTTTGTATGGATGCATTCTAGTTTTATAAATCTTGTTATTTTCATTAATTAGTTATCATGAGCCTATTGTTAGTTTTATTGGGTCAAAAAAAAAAATTAGGTGGGTTTAGCAAGCAAGGTAGTTTACAATCAACAAGTCAACATGTGTCTCTTCAGCTTCTTCTAGCTGACAACTAGCAAGAAGTTAGTTGGTCTTCTTCATTTTATTTTGTAACTAAATGTAATTGAAGGTAACTAAAACATAACTGGCAAGGCACCCAAGCTTCCTTTAGAAATTGTATAAATGTATGTAAGCACATAGAAAAATGTTCCACCTTGTATTTCTCTATGTTAGTGTATTCAAGTCCTTCAACTCAAGTTTACTTATGTTTGAGGTTTTTCTTATAGAGTTTGAAGACCAACTTCCAAAATGTGACTAATCAATACATCAAAGTTTTTCATTTTGGGTTTCTTTTTTCTCAGTTTACATTCTCATGTGACTAGTATTGTTATTTTATTTTAGTAAATTTTATTTGATTGTTTTATGTATTTGGTTTTTCATCAACAATTGCATTATTTTATTTTCTCCCATTGCAACAAAGCTTGATTCACATTATTGACTCTATTGTCACCTATCTTCACCTATGCAATACAAATCATGTATATCCAATGGTCTTATCCTCACCTAGGTGATATAAATCATGTATATTCAATATTTTTAGTTGTTTTACAGTAGCCAATTAAGATATATTAGTAATAAACATGTTCAAATTTTACATAATTTTACTATGTAAAACATGGACACAAGCAAGTGTTTTAATGACAAAGTCAACAAATCCTTAGAATTATGTGTAAGGGTTCATAATGAATAACAATAATATTTATCAATCTCCTCGTATTATAGTACCTTATAACTAAGCTAATTATTATTTGGACTTTGTACTCACGGCAATAGTCATTTCTGAAGTGTTTGTCATAATATTGACATAAAAATGATATGTTGATCATGTAAAATAACTTTGTTGGCATGGCATGTGTGACCTTGATCAACAGCAGGGGTTACCCTTGGTAAGAAGTCCCAATTAGACCTCACACCATTTTGAATAGGGAACCCATCTAGATTCTATCCCAGCAGCCATTTCTAGTTTGGGGTTTACCAGTTGCGGCCCAGTCCATGAATGACGGTTTCTAATCTAAAGAATGAAATGAAACTAATATAAGATTCAAGCATCCAAATGAAACTAAATCTAACCAAAAAGTAAACATGGAACCAAACATGCTCCTATCAATGGCCCGGGAAATAGTTCACAAAGAGCAGAGACAAGAATATGAGTAAATAATTGCAAACCCAGAATAGTCTAACATTTCAACAATTATTTACAGTCCTATGTTCATAGATTCAAACAAATATTCCCTCAAGAACAAAAATAAGAATGCAGTAATCACACATAAGAATAGTCTATAATATGATATACATTCTTACACAACCCCAATGCTAAGTAAAATATAGTTGAATAGTCCACAAATGTGCGACACAAGAGTCATAGTTCTCCAAAAAATAGCATGGAAAAATAAGTTCTCCTCATTAAAATTTTCAGTGATAGTACATGAAAGTTCCAAGAGACAAAAGCCCTCAATTCGAGTACAACCCCCATATTTATAGAAATTCACCTTGACTGTTGTCCTTCCTCCTTCCCGACTCTTGACCTTAAATTTGGAAACTTTTGTCCTTATCCTCTATGAAATGATGAGGGAATAATGAGAGCAGAAATGTTTATAATTTTATATCAAACATTATGTGCATTTACATTTCGAATTTGTCTTTTAGTGTTGGTGGGCCATCATGGATTTTGGCTCCATTTCACCTTATACAATATGGTCAATAGTTTGCACACTATGGGTCTCTTTTGTCTTGATGTTTGAGATTCATCCACCAAGAGATCAAGACTTCTTCTTTTTCTATTTGGATTTGATTTCCTTTTGTTGTTGGTTGCTCATGTGTTGATATATCAACCACATCATTTATTGAAGATTACTTTCACAAGAAAGTCATTTTGTACCAACAAATGTTCCTTGTCCAAATGTATAACAATTGTATATTTGTAGTTTACTTTTTTATACACTATGTATTCATATTTCTAAGTATGACCTTTCTCAAGCTAGTACCTGGGTGCCATTCAATGCCAAATACATGAGTTGTGAATACATAAAACTTCCAAATATAAATTTAAAAGGTATTTAAACATGAATAAATTGAATGAAAATTAAATGAGTAGTTCGGATATACTTCCCTAAGTTTGGTCGCTGGTCCTTTGATGATGATTTCCCAAGTATCCCCACTGAAATGTTGTATTACCAGTTTCTTGGGATGATGGAAACATGCTAGTATTAAAACTTGTAAACTATGGGTTGAACAGTGGGGAATCTATTAAAAATTATAAATAGGAAGTTGTATAACTTGGAGATACCCTTCCAATAGTATAAGGAGCATGTGAAACAGAGCTCGGAGTCAAAAGTTATGGAAAAAAAAAAAAAAAAATTATGAGACCCACCACTGTGTCAGAGGTTAGAGGACTTTTTCTATGTCAAAACTCAAATCCTTTTTTCTTTATTAGAAGTCAAAGGATTTTTCCTTTATCAGAGGTCGGAGGATTTTTTCTTTGTTGAAGGTTGAATTATTTGTCAGAGGTCAAAACCTTTTTTCTTTGTCAAAGGTTGGAGCATTTTTTTCTTTATTGGAGGTCGGAGGCTTTTTGCTTCTTCTATGTCAAAGACTTTTTTCTTTGACGTAGATCATAAACTTTTTGCTTTATTGGAGTTCAGACGCTTTTTTATTTGTCAGAGGTTGGAGGATTTTTGCTTCCTCTATGTCAGAGGAAAAAAGTGATTTTTCCTCCACCGTGTTGACGAGTTTCAAAGGGAGGTAAATGAACTAGAAAATTATAAGTGTTGAAGGTTTTTTTGTGCCAACATGAAATAAGGGTTTGCCGCCAATACAACCCATATCGATGGGCCAAACAAATCTTCAATTTTCCTGAAAATGGTCAAGTTTTGGAATGCAAGAAGAGAATTTGGACTTCACAATTTGCAAGAAATAGTCTCTAAGGATTTATAACGGTAAGAAAATCCGGGGGGGGGCAATTTTTTAACTTCTATTAAATGGATTCAGAGTTGAAGTAAAGAAATTAAAGCAAGGTGATGATGGTGGCACAACAATAGCCTGACTCCAAAATTCCATAAATTACTCATACAACGCCCAATTGAGATGTCATTTTTTGTGATGCAGAGAGCATAGAGAGAGGTATCCAGTGATAGAACTTCCCAATACATTCGAGTATTTCAGCAGTTTCAAAATTAGTGAGGCTTACTTGGCGAGAAATTGTTGGCGGTTGTTCTAGCACTTTTGGACCTCATATTTCGATTATGTCCATGACGTTGGAATCATGATCCCACAAAACATACAGTTAGCCTATTTTGGAGGTGAAAAAACCAATTTTACCATGATCCAAAATTGCGAGCAAAAGAATTTTTTAATGGAAGTTCGATCCTGATTCTCACTAATGCTTCACCCGAATTTAGATATGTTGATTCCTACAACATTTGTGTTATATGGGCTCTTAATTCATCCTTTGGAACTAAAGTCATCTATTAGTGGATGAGAAATGTTTTCTCATGAAAAACACTAACTGACTTTTGGAGCACCTAACACTGAGTATGTGACAGGAGTAAAAATTATTCTCTAAGATATAATTCAGAGCTAGCCTATGTCTAGTAGACGTTGTAATCGAGCCATATAACAATAAAAGGCACTTTCACAGTTGGGATTAGTCATAGAATCAAAAGGTGAAAAATATACATGCAGATATGGTACACATAATGAAATTTGCTAGCGACACAAACAAACTTGTCCAAATTATTATTATACTCAATCAAGACCACAACAATGACATAAATCAAAATCAACGAGCAATCAAATGTGAGTCATATAGTCAAAAGGAAATGTTTAACCATTGAAAATCAATAGAACCCGACTAATGGGTGCAATGACCAAAGGATATGAGTTGGAAGAATTTTAGGAGGGGCCACAAGCCCACTATCTTGGGGAAGGTGTTGAGGCCTCAAAAATTGGTGACACACTGGGAGAAGCCAAAATCTTTGTTAATCTTTCCTAACTTACAAGCATAAAACACAGAGAGTAGTATTTTTACTTTAAGGATCATCATGGAATAAATATGTGGAAAATACCTAAAAGGTTTCATCGTGGTGGGCTCACTGGTGATGCTTTCATGTTGGTTAGTAGAGCTCATCTGTTGTAATAAGAGGATGAATGATGGTGAAATTTATTTTCTTAAACTGCATCGATAATATAGGTTGGTATCTTCATTATGGGGATAATATATGTTTGAGATATAAAAATATTTTCACTATATGTGTATATATTATCCCTATGTTGCTCCACTTCTTGTGACCGTCTATATCCCCGATGGATTCACCACGTGTCACATACCTTTCTCCGCTTCCAACAAGCATCCATATCCTCAGTGAAGATATTTGCATGCCCCCTAGTATAATTAAGATTTATTTCCCAATCCTTCCCAATTTATTTAGTATATGATTAGCATCTGTGGATGGGGAAAGCAGTGGCCTTCTTTCTTTTTCTTTTAATTCACTTGGTCCTGATAGGGGATGACTTCCATATATTTATATTTTCTTTGTATATTTGATGCACCTGGAGAAATAAATCTATCCCTTTTTTTTCAACCTTTAGACTTTGACACTTCACCTTTCATGTGAGTAGTTGTTTAGTGTGTGGATGGTTCCCATGTTACATAGGATCTTCTCACCATCCAACATGCAAGATTAACCATTAATTAACCACTTGGTATTTCATGTTCTGATTGTTGTCACAATATTCCAAAATCATCCTGATATATCTTCAATAGGGACCTCTAGTTCAGCTCGTGCGCTAGGAAAGATATGCAAGTTTATTCAGACATGTTTCTAATGTAATGGTTTTGTCTGTATGAGACAAAAGGAGGTGAGATACATGTATATTATCACATGTGATCAAGAATTCTAAAACAAAAGAATTTAGAGAATGAATTTATTTCAAGGGAAGAGATGATGTGGAATGAAAGAGAGGAATCATATTTAGAAATGGAAGATAAACTTTGTAGTTGCATTCATAATAAAAAGATAAGACTCTGTTAGAAACCTAATACAATTGAAAAAATTAAATCTTTAGTGAATGGTGAGTAGAAATATGCAATCAGCCATAAAAGTATCCTAAAAAATAAAACAAAAATGTCATCATTTCAAGCAACTTTAAAAATGTTCACATGTCCTAACACAACAAGTACGGCCTCATGAAAATACTAATCCCTTTGAAATCCTATACGTGTGTCATTTCATTTGGATGGGATTTGGTGCTAGGTTGGTTGAGAACTACAACTTACATCTGATTTTCTAAATATTGTCAGTTCATGTTTGCAACCTTGTGCTTCAAGGAGTAAGGATTGGTAAGAGATTCCTTTGTTACCCATCAAATTGTTTTTTTCTAGCCTTGTGATATCCTAGGGTTTCAAAATATGTGCTCACATTTTGAATCTCTCCAAGTTCTAAAAATTATTTTGCAATATAACATTCTCATCTCCCACTAGCTCAAATCAAGTGTATTATATCAATTGGACACTTGTACCTACATGGATAAACCATTCAGGACACAAGATTGATTTCAACCCAAAATTTTCAAAAATGAAAAGGGCTTAAGAAAATCATGTGCATAGACTTGAAAGTAGAATCCAAAAATAGGTTCTTGAATAGAGTTCCCAGGGGACATGTCTCATGTTCATGTCAAATTCTTTGAAGCCTTTGTTTTTTTCAAGATGTGTCTTCCTCTTCAGGTGACACAAGTCTTCAATGGTTGAGGTATGCACAAAGGAATTTACAAAAATAAGACTATGTCAATAAAATCAGTTGCACATCATACTGAAATGATTTCTCTGTTAACCCTTTTCAAGTAGAAATGTCTAACCAGTTAGCAAAAATGACTAAAAAATAAGGTTGATTAAGATAATTTCCTCACAAAAAACACATTCTTCGAGATCTCATGACATAAAAAAAAACTAAAATTTATATTCAGGCCATCATGGAACACTAAATCAAAAGATAATTCTTTGAATAAATGAAGAACCATAACTGTTGGGACGCACTAATTCAAACCTTGAATCTTACCGGTTTCTTGTTTCCAAGATCCCGATAGAAAGGTGGAGTTGACTACCTTGAATATTTTCTAGTCAATGGAAATTCCCTTTTGAGTAGCAGGTGAATCTGGTTATGATGTTCAATAGGTTTACCTTGAAGTGGAGCTTATTGAGAACAATTTATTGTTGATCATTATCTTAGAGGATTCAAACCATGGGCCTTTTGTAAGAGATCATTTTTCTTGAATATCAATTATGTTTTCTGGTTGAGTATGTTTGTTAGAGAAAGGTTATTGTTTTCTCAACAATGGCAGTACTTCTTCTATTTTTATCTCTTCGGAACCAGGTTGCAGATCAGGTATGGTAGGATTTGAACAAGTTCCATATTTGAAACTAGGATAAGTATAGACACCACACACAAAGGGAAATGGAAAGACAAGGTTGCATGTAACCCTTTTCCTTTTGGAATTCCCCGGAGTTTTGGAATTTGTAATATAGCAGATATAAAAAGTATGCAGAACAGAAATAAAATGATAGAAATGGCAGAATAACAACAATATAACCAGAACAATCACCACAATAACACTGAAATGATATAAGAATAACAACAGAAATAGAACTTTGATTCTAAGAGCAATGTTCACGGGCCTCTTCGAGGGGGCAACCTTCAGTCGAGCAGAGCTCTATTACAATATTATCCAAGCTAGGGTTCTCATACCCTTGACTCCTATTTATACTAAATATGTCTATCAAAAGAAGCATCTAGAGGAAGATCCTTCTAGAAGCGGAAGCTTCTATTAGGTCTTCTTACATTTGACTTATTCTATTTTATTGCAAGGCCTTATTAATATTGACCTTTATTACATCCGAATATATTGGTCTACCTATGTGCGGGTTAGGACCCTAATATGTCCTCCCCCTTAAAACCAGCCTTGTCCTCAAGGCTTGAGATGTAGAAATTGTTGTAGAATGGTAGCTGGTTCCCGGGTGGCATCTGCTGGAGTTGTATCTTTCCACTAGACTAACACTTCCTTTATGGTTCTCTAACGCAAGCAACGCTCACACTGGTCCAAAAATGCTTGTGGTTGTAGCCAAATGGATCCTTCTTCAGCTAACTCGAGAAAGTTGGTTTGAATTTGGCACTTAGTTCCAATCACCTTCTTTAAGCATGAAACATTAAAAACAGGATATAGCTTCGAATGACTGGGCAAAGATAACTGATAGGCCATCTGTCCTACACACTTGAGAAATGTATAAGGACCATAAAATTTGGGCGCTAGATTTTGACAATGCTCGGCCTTGAGGGAATTTTTCTTGTAAGGTTCCAGTCGAAGAAAAACCTGATCCCCTTCTGTAAATTGACGTTCAAAGCGACCTTGATCTGCTTTTTGCTTCATGTGATTCTGTGCCATGACCAAATTATCTTT
Organism: Picea engelmannii; assembly: GCA_009831015.1. NCBI lineage: Eukaryota > Viridiplantae > Streptophyta > Pinopsida > Pinales > Pinaceae > Picea > Picea engelmannii. The sequence goes on along the minus strand of ML818344.1, from coordinate 74,497 downwards.
CAGGGTATGGAGAATAGCCTCTCGAACTGTAAGTGTTTGGTCAACCGCCTAGACCTTCAAGACACCAAGTATGAGAGAACTGAAGGTGGATTTTGTCCATATACCACTTCAAAAGGAGTCATGTGTGTAGTTGTATGGTATGAAGTGTTGTACCACCATTCAGCTAGGGGTAACCATTGAGCCCACTGATTTTTCTTTTCTGAGGCAAAACACCTCAAATATGTTTCCAAACACTTGTTGACAACTTTCGTTTGACCATTAGTCTGGGGATGATAAGTTGTGCTGAGATGCAATTGGGTGCCTTGTAGCTTGAACTGTTCTTGCCAAAAATTGCTTGTGCAAGTTGGGTCGCGATCAGAAACAATAGAGTGTGGCATGCCATGAAGCTTGAAGACATGATCCATGAAAATTTGAGCCACAGTGGATGTTGTAAATGGGTGTTGAAGAGCGTAGAAATGAGCATACTTGGAAATGAGATCAACAACCACCATGATGACTGATTTATTTCCCGATTTGGGTAATACTGTAATAAAATCCATAGAGATATCCCTCCAAATAGCAGGTGGAATCGGAAGCAGTTGTAGTGCGCCCGAATATTTGACTGTTTCTCCCTTGTTGCGTTGACACACATCACATTCAGCGATAAAATTACGAATGTCCCATTTCATACCATCCCAGAAAAAGGAACGTTTGACCTTGTCATAGGTTTTGGTGAACCTGAAGTACCCCGATGTGGGTGTAGCATGAAACTCAGAAAGCACTGTGGATTTAATCTTTGATTGTTTACTTAAATACAAATGGTCTTTGTATCGAAGCTCATCACGGAGCCAAGAGTACCCTAGGGAAGTTGGAGCATTGGAATGCAATTATTGGATCAGATGCGAACTTTTGAGATCTTGTAGTCATTCCTATGAACGGCTTGGAGCCAATCTGGTACAATGAAGGAAAGAGAAAAAATGGATCCTTCATCTTCATATTTTCAGGAAAGTGCATCCAAAACCACATTGTCTTTTCCTTTCTTGTAAATGATCTCATAATCATATCCAAAGATCTTAGTCACCCATTTTTGTTGCTCCGGGGAGGAAATGCGTTGTTACATAAAATACTTGAGGCTTTGATGGGATGTCTTAATTTGGAAGTGTTTCCCCAATAGATAAGGGCGCCACAGATCAACGACATGTAGAATAGCCAACATTTTCTTTTCATAGATTGATTTTCCCATATTTCTTTCAGATAGTTTCTTGTTGGCAAAGGCCAAAGGCCAACCCTCTTGCATAAGGACAACACCAATTTGTTTCCCTGAAGCATCACATTCCAAGACAAAGGTCTTTGTGAAATCAGGAAGGGCCAGGACTGGAGTGGTGCACATGGCCATCTTCAAGGTTTGAAAAGCTTGAGAAATGGCTGGAGTCCAAGTGAAAGAGTTCTTTTTTAGGAGAGCAGTGAGAGGTGTTGCAATCTTTCCATGATTCTGAACAAACTTGCGATAATAACTTGTTAAGCCCAAAAATCCATGCAAGATTTTGAGAGTCTTTGGGTGAGGCTAGTCTTGCATAGCTTCAATATTTTTAGGATCCACCCTGACGTCGTCCTTGCCAACCAAATGACCCAAGTACTCTACTTTTGAGGTGCCAAAATCACATTTAGACTGTTTCAGGAAAAGTTGGTGCTGAGAGAGTAGATGGAGAACTCGATCCACATGAGCAAGATGATCTATCCAGGTTTTGCTATAGATTAGGATATCATCAAAGAAAACTAAGACAAAATGATGGAGAAAAGGACGGAAGACATGATTCATGAGGCTTTGGAAGGTGGAGGGGGCATTACACAAGACAAAGGGCATGACCAAAAACCCATAGTGTCCCTCATGCGTTCTAAAGGTAGTCTTGGGAATGTCTACCTCTTTCATATGTATCTGGTGGTATCCTGAACGAAGATCAAGTTTAGTAAAGAATTGGGCGCCACTCAATTCATCCAGGAGGTCATCAATGACAGGAATGGGAAATTTGTCTTTAATGGTAAGTTTATTGAGGGCACGGAAGTCAGGACACATTCACCAAGAACCTTCTTTCTTCATTACCATGACCACAAGAGAAGAGTAGGCGCTCATACTAGGGCAGATAATGCCTGCATTAAGGAGTTCCTGGACCATTTTCTCAATTTCATTTTTTTGGGAAAAGGGGTGACGATACAGATGGATATTGGGAGGAATTCTTATGGGTATAAGGGGAATGGAATGATCATGAACACCACAGGAAGGAGGGAGTCCCTGGGAGTGGAAAATACCACTTGATGTTTAGAAAGGATGGCTTGGAGGTCTTGTGACACTGTATGGCATGGAGTTGGACAATAACACCAGAATGACCTTTTTTGAGCAGCTTTTCCATGTGATGGGAACTAATGATCCCAGGTGAACCAGCGGTGATGCCTTGGAACTTATATTGGTGGCCCTCCTGGTAAAATTTCATGGTTAATTTCTTAAAATTCATGAGAATGGGACCCAAAGTCCTTATCTAGTCTTCACCCAACACAATGTCACAACCGCCCATGTCGATGGCAAACATATGAGATTTCAGGTAGTAGTCACCAATTTGGAGACGCACATTTTCATAACACCCTCCACATTTCATGGAGCCACCATTGAAAATCATGATTTGGAAATTATTGATGGCATGGATGTAGCAATGAGTTTCTTGGGTAATGCGGCGATGAATAAAATTATGGGTGCTTCCACTATCAACCAGAATGGTGACCTTCTAATGCTTGATGTAGCTGATTATCTTGAGGGTTTGGGGAGTGGAGAAGCTAGTGAGAGCATTGAGGGAAATGACCAGTTCTACTTAGGGAGGGTATGAGGGAGGGGTTATGTCAGTGGTTTCAGGTGACTCAGACACAAGGGGAGTTTCAACATCCTCTTCCGAAATATCCTCGGAGACGGCCATAAAAATATTTTGTTCCTTACACTTGTGGCCTGGGAAATATTTGTCATCACAATTATAACAAAGGTCTTTGAGTTGGCGGTCATCCATTTCATCCCTGGTCAATTTTTGGATCTTTAGTGGAGCGGAGGGAGTAGTGGGATTTACTAGTTTAGGGCGAGGGATAAAGGAGGGTTTCTAGTTTTGAGAAGATACAACATGTTGTGCTTCTTTAGCTCTTTTAGTAGCCTCCACTCAACTTTGAGGCCAAGCCATGAGGACATATGAATGAATCTCATCCTTGAGGCCACTGATAAAACACTCTCAGAAAAAGGCATCAGACATGCCCTCTATCCGAAAATTCAGGTGCTCAAAGGAAGCTATAAAGTCTTCCACTGTTCCTGATTGTTTCAAATTTTTCAAACGACCCAAATGGTTGGTGTCAGTGTCAAAGTGTTCATAAATCTCTTCCACAAAGTGTGTCCAAGCAATATACCCTTGACAGGAAGTTTTTCTCCATTGCCACCATTGCCAACATCCTTGATCTAGATGGAGAACACCATACCGAAGTTTGGCCAAGTCATCTATAATTTCGTATAAAGAGAAATAATGTTCCATTTGGGTTACCCAACCAGTGGGGTCCGAGCGATGAAATTTGGTCACATTCACTCGCAGAAGGCATAGATCAGGTTGAAAGTGATGGTGTTGAAAGTTATGGGAATGAGAGGAATTTTCAGCTTCAGTATGTGGAGGTGAGTCAGAGGAAGGGTTATTTGTAGGGATATGCAGCTTGGTGCAGATTGTTGAAAAGATAGATTCAAGTTGGGTGGTCAGGTCTTGTTTGATTTCCTCCATTAAGGACTGCATGGTTTTATTGATGGCAGCAACATTGGCACTGATTTGTTTCACTTCTTGTTGGGTCTCGGTGAGAGTATATTGCAAAGTATTGAAGCGAGCTTCCAAGTATTGGCTACGAGTATGGACCATGAGGAAGAGGGAGCCGAAAAGGGGCGGGTGGGGTCAAAAAATTTTCCAAAAAATGATATGTATGAATGTGATAAGGGTGAAGAGATGAATCCAATGGAATAGGTTGCAAATAATGATGAAACAATTTCTAGACTTTTGTTTTTTCACCTACGAAGTTATACTCCGGTCTAAAGAATATTGTAGTGATGAAATGCCCAAATGATTAACCAGGAAGAAATGTGTAGTGATTTGGCAACCCGAACACAGTTGCGCGAAAATAGATCTTGTCTGTTTTAATTTGTTTATGTTTCTATCCCCAAGGGTTAGGTATTCAAGGGTTCTACAGACAAGGGTTTGCCCTGTACTATAGCTCTCTGATATATGTGCGGGGTCCAACAGTAGTACTCGGCCCAATATCTCAGGGCACTAACTAAGGAGGCTAGATCGTACCCTTAGTCGTACTACCCAACTACCCAGGTACTAGAGAGTATATTCCTAAGTGTTGTTCTCAGTGGCACTATAGAAGTCAAGCGACCAATCAGTTTATCTAAAGAGGCCTTTAGGTAATCTAGGATGATCCGTACATAGGTGTTGTCTAATGTGCTACCACTTGAAGGGGTACCAACATGGGTTACAAGGGTGGCCAACAGATGTGCGCTTAAGTACCACTTGTATTTCCTACATGTATGAATCCCTCAACCGCGGGTTTATGCACGTAATGACATATCTATGTGGCTTAAAGACATCAGAATACGTCTCTACCCTGAAGAAAAAAAATTACCCACAATTTATGTCCAAGAAAGTGATCTGATACCACTTGTAATATACCAGATATAAAAAATATGTAGAACAGAAATAAAATGATAGAAATGGCAGAATAACAACAATATAACCAAAACAATCACCACAATAACACTAAAATGATATAAGAATAACAACAGAAATAGCACTTTGATTCTGAGAGAAATGTTCATGGGCCTCTTCGAGGGGGAAACCTCCAGTCGAGCAGAGCTCTATTACAATAATATCCAAGCTAGGGTTCTCATACCCTCGACTTCTATTTATACTAAATATGTCTATCAAAAGAAGCATCTAGAGGAAGATCCTTCTAGAAGCGGAAGATTCTATTAGGTCTTCTTACATTCGACTTATTCTATTTTATTGCAAGGCCTTATTAATATTGACCTTTATGACATCCAAATATATTGTTCTACCTATGTGCGGGTTAGGACCTTAACAGAATTGCATACCAAGAGGTAATACTTCATTGAGTGAATGGGCTTCCTTTTGTTTGTTCCATGCTTCACAAACTAGGTTGGGATTTGCAAGGGAATTTATAATAAGCTTTCTCAACACTCTTCTTAATATGAAATATTTACAAACTAGTGTATTTTCCCAATGGGAAATTGAGTCAAACTTTTGATTACTCAATGAATAAGGTTTACTAGGAGGAAGAAGGAAATGAAAATCTTATGAGTTATCACGTACAAAGATAAGCAAGGTGTAGTATAATACTTTTTCCAGTTTAATAGAGGTAAAGCAATGAACATACAAAATTGACACTTTCTTTTGTCGATTATGCATAGAGAGCTCAGAGAGTCAATGCCTTAATCTTATCTGAAGGAGAATATCATTTAGCACTGTGAGGGTGTAATTCTTCACTTGCAATCTCATGAATTTTCAATTCCAATCCTCCCCGAAATGTAAAGTATGCTACAACAGATACCTTTTCATAGGATCGGGATCATGATATTTTAGATTATTGTTGTCCAATTGTTAATGCTAAGGTGAATGGTATTGAAGTGAGTAAATCATCCATTTGAATCTTATCAAAGGGTTTTGCACATGGTTATCTCATGAAGATGAATGTAAACCAAGTTAAGTCAAGCTTCACATTAAACAACTAAGTGAAAGGCATTAATGAAAAAGAGAAGAGAAATCTTATGCAAAATGAAACTAGTCCTAAAGTAAGCCATGCTAAATAGCAATAAAACCTAATAACATCTAGTGGCTTTTATTCAAGAAACCAAAATAAGCCAAAATCTATACTGCACAAGCATAAATATAAGTAAAATCCGTATTGCGCAAGAAGAAAAGGAAGTAAAAAGAAATATGATACTCAAATTCCTACCTTATCCCACACTGGATAAAAAAGGATTATGTGAAAGCATAGTTCCAATGTAGCCATTCAAGCAATTATAAACCTGTAATCACATGTTTGTCAAAAGTCAATAGTAGAAATTGGAGTAGTAAGAGATCAAAAATAGGAAGAATTGAATCAAGTAAACGTCTATCCATCATGTGAAATTTGGCAACGTTATCATTCATGGGAAATGTAGATATGTAAGATCCCTCCAACCAAGCTTCAATTCCATCATAATATTTATAATGACCACCATGGAACTATTGGAAGGAATTAAAAAATGAGTGACATACCTGGTGAGAACCATGTGTGAAATTTGTGTGAAATGCACCTTGTGGGAGAGTCTTAATATTTATGATATCATTTATTCTAGAGGTCAAAGCAAGATAATGAGAACCTATGGTCGAAACCAAAGTGCCTCGTTATCTAGGAAAGTCACCTCAGACCCACATTTTACATAACCCACATGTTGAGAGGAATAATTGTATCTTCTAGTTTGGGGGAAATGTCGAGCAAAGGATGACTCCAAGATCTCTCCTATAACATCATCAAAATTATTTGAGGAGTGTTGGAGTATTGAAATAGAAACCAATAATGATTGATGCATCTACCCCTGAAGATTAACTTGTGATTCTAGGGAATATTGAGGTGACATTTCTTCTCATATCAACTCGATGTTTCATGTGTCTTGTATGGTGACAAGTTGTATATTTGATGTCATTTTCACATGGATATCTGAAAACTTGTTGTGTTATGCATACCGTGTATCCTTTATCATTAACATATGTGTGCTGAGATTAGAAATACCATATTGCATAGAATTAATGAATGATATATTGATGCTCACACTCATTTATGGAATGAAGAAACAATCATCAAAAAAAAGGGTTATCATGATCAAATTGTGTTTCAGTGTGTTATGAAAGTTTAAATTGAAAAGGATTTTCAACATTGTGCACCCTGGATGGATTGTCATTAGGAATGGATCTTTAGTTGATCAAGGATTGGATATTTTCTTCTTCTCATTTATCATTCAATATTTCATCATTGAAAAACAAATGTAAAATTTGTATTGCACGATAAACAGGTGGATGCTCATGTAGGTTGTTGTAGGAAAATCTCCCTGCGGACAGGTAGATCACCTCTAAGGCTTGACCTTAACCCTAGACAGAAAAATGCTTAACATGGACACTGAATTCCTTTCAAATCTATCTAAACTAATACATGAGAAGGAAGGATAACAGAAGTACCTCTTAATCGACGTTTGTCCCTGCACGCTCCGAGTTGCGCTCCAATCCTTTGCTCCTCGCTGAGCTCTGTGGAAAAAACAAGATACGACCACTTCCTACTCTATTGACATTAGCTTGAAAACAGTTCTATCAATAAATGACAAGTTCATGTAACATCAGACACAAACTAGAAAGAAGCAGGCCAAGCGTGTCATATTAATGAGAATAACGACAGCAGTACTTACAATTGTAGATGCGAATGCGACAGCTTCGTCAAATCCCCTTCGTCTAACCCTTGCCTGAAAGATCCACAACCTGGATAACAGCAGCTTCACTGATTGCTCTCCTTTGGCTGACTGTGAGCTTCCTCCAAGATCATAAGTTTCATATGTTCAATTCTCCCCCCTTTCCACCATCATAAAGCCTGTTTATATAGGTCAAGAGGGGCTTAACCTCTTGAGTTATCCTTAGAACAAGTTGGGAACCTTCTCCTTAGATCAGGGATATCTTGATGAAACCAAGAATTCGAGCACAAATGCCTCCTAATATTGAATGATCCTCCCCTTATTCTCCTCAATGGACCAACAACTGACCCAGAATAGGGAGCGCTCCCTCAGAAGGGGTCTCAGAGCGTTGTAGCGCTCCCTAGTAAGCCTTGGGGAAGCGCCAGCGCTCTCAAGATGGGCAGCGCTCCTCCAAAAGGGGTTGGGGAGTGTTATAACGCTCCCTGAAGCATTATAGGGGAGCGCCAGTGCTTCTGCAGCTGAAGTAGGGGAGCGTTCCCCCTCCAAACCTTTGTTTCAGGGTTTCTTTCAGGTGTCAAGAGTTATTTTACTCTAGTAAACCAATTTTCTTCCTTCAAATCAGTCATGTGAGATGTTATAAGTGCCCCCTCAATGTCATTATCATGGCATTATGTCTGAACATCGTTTGCGACACTAGTGACTAACTTGCGACACTTGTGAAAGTTGTAAGTAATGATGCGACACTTACGACGATTGATAGGGACAATGCAACACTTATCCAGTTGAGCAATTTTGACGTGTAACAGAATGTCCCCCAAAGTATGAAGTCAGAAGATCCGAACTGATGACTGAAATACTTTGTAGACGTTCAAGCAAGGGTATAGACTCGGAGAACCTGACGGAAGTTGCACACAAACATCCAACAAATATCATGACATATTTCAAAACCCAAGGCAGGCATACCTATGCTTGGGTGATCAAGATTTGTAAGGTATGGCCGCCATAAAATACACTGCAGATCCATAATTGTATTGATAAAAAGGGTATAGCCACCAAAGATACAATGTGGATCTATACTTTAGTGACTCAGACTGATCGTAGCCATGAAGAATACACAGTGGATCTATGAGATGATAAGACATAGCCACGACCAATACAAAGTGGATCTATGTAACAATGTATGTGTTCTTTGTCCAGAACTCCTTCGCAACCTGGGCGAAAAATATATCAAAGTGAATTACTCAACCCAGGGTATTCTTACCAATCCCCGTGAGATACGATTCTAACCATGTGAACAGATGTTTTGGCGTCGAACAAGGCAGAAACCACTTGATTACCGGTCAATGAGGTAAACCGTTAACAAGTGCGAGGGAGATCACCATTAATGTCAATGATTCCCAAGGTATCTTAGTACATTCCACCGAATGTGAATAGATGAGTTGAGGTCAAACATTCGTGGAATCATTCGATCAGGGGTCAATGACGTGGACCCACTGTCGAATGTGAGGAGGCCTACCATTGAGGCATGCAGGTCCCAAAGTACTAATTAGTTTCTAAGTCTGATTCATGGATAATGTGTTGGATTTGAAAGGAATAGGCTCGTCGAGGGAGGGCCTTGATGTATCCCCCATCAACGACGTGAAACGTGTATAAAGATGTAATTGGTAGATCAAAAGAACATGGACTGACACGGGTTTTGAGACAAGATATTTGGGATGGTTGACTCTCGAGGCGGATACTTCCCTTGAACACTGAGGCACAATAGCAAAACATGACATGGACCAAAACTGTGCAATGGATACTGTGACTTGTGTCGGGTGATCCACAGGAGTGAAAGGAACTCGAAGGATTGGTTCAGTGCAGAGGTTCAGCGGGTTATGATATATGCAAAATGACAAAATGTCGTGTTCAAGGGCGACTCTAAGAAGTTCTAGATGATGTTCTCAAGAGACTGCTTGGCTTGCTCCTTTCAATTTTTCCCCCATCCAGATAGATGAGTACCTCTTTTTGATTTAATGAGCTCGAGGAGGATAACACATGCTCGATATAACTCACCTTTGGTAAGCTCCTCTTCCTTTGTTTAACAAACCGGAAGAAGTAAGGGTTCGTTCCCATATGGGTCTGTCGATGTGTGCTTTAACAACTCCAAAAACAGAAAACTCGAAGGTTTTTCGGGATTATAGAGTTTGGAAAAATGCTTAAAAGAGAACTCTCTCAGTGCCTTTTTTGTATAGTAGTCTAACGAGACTGAAAAATGGTTAAACTATCGCTCGAAAGACGCTCGTTCTGACCTTTTAACGAGTGTGAAATGAAGCAAGATCACTCGACAATCTTTTCATATTTAGAGAGTCTGAAAAGGGTTTAAAGGAGACTCCAGGGGGGTTCCTTTTTCGTGTGATCGTATCCATATGGGTCTAAAAAAGAGATAAAAGTCTACCCGGTTACATTCTCATATTGTTGAGCTCAAGAACGAACTAAGACTATGCTCATAAATGCGACAAGGTAAATGATTCATTAGAACTGTCAGGAAACCTGCAATGCCAGAAACTATAAACCAGAGATTAGTGAAGCCATTTACACCATTAGAGAAACCCAAAAATGACCATACCTTATAAAAAAATGAAATCCTATAAATGACAATTGATTTGGAAATTTATTTACCATTTCATTTGCAAGGATTTGTGGAGTGTTGGAGAATCTCAATTGGAGAAAATCTTGTTTTTCTTGCTGCCGGAGCTACGATTGACCATTTCGCACACCGTTCGAACGAGGTAGGTGTTCATTCTTCACTCTTTCAATTGCATGGTTTCAAGTTGATTTTCATGGCATTATTAATTTAAAACACAAAGCCCTAGGTCACCCCTTTTTGAACCAAATCGGCCTCCTTTTAAAAGTTAATGAAATGGGGGGAATCTTTTACAAAAATGTATTGGAGAAGGTTTGTTAGGATGTATACATCCTAACAATTGATTAGACTGACCATTTTAATAAAAGAAACTCATGAAAATTCCCCTCATGGGCCCACGCACCCCCTCAAATCGTTTTGCATTTTTACCATGTTTTAATCATTGTTTGGTAAATATTAAAGGGTGTGGTGTTTAAAAAGGATGATTGGTTGCTTTTAGATGTCATGGGCATTTGATTTTATGTTTTAAAATGCTTTTTGAAAATCGCCGAAATCACAAAAACGTGAGGAATGATGAAGATCTTGGTTTTTTGTTTTGTAGGTGTCTTCGGCAATCATGATTGAATGGAAAGAGAGGGAACACGAGATGGATGATTTAGCCGCTCTACGAAGTCCCCGTACGTGGGCCGCTTTGAGGGCCTGTGGCTTGCTCAAGTTTTTCAAATTGCAAAAAATGAAGAGAGAGATTCTACTGCTTGAGCACATGATTGGCCTTTGGGATGTTACAGAACAGGGATTCTGTATTGGTACACAACTCCTAACCATTGAGTTGGAAGATGTGTACTTTCTGACCAGCCTCTCGAAAAGAGGGGTCCTCATAGATTTTACAGGGCAGAGGGCATTACCTGAGCAGGTGGATGTATATCTGGCACGTCACTGTATTCCAGGAGCACGGTTGGTAGGGGGCAGGATCCCTATCAAGGATATACGAGATCTGCCTCTCTAATCGATATTATTTGCTATCACAAGTGTGACTGGTAGCACTAGTGATCATTTGGCGTCGAGATCACAGGTGGCCTATGGTGTTCAGTGTTTAGAGCCAACACTGTTCAATTGGAGTGCAACGTTCCTTCGGAATGTGAAGGAACAGATCTCACGGTGTAGGAATGGCCAAAAGCAGTTCGGCTATGGCTCGTTCTTAGTCTCATTTTCTTAGAGCGCATCCCTTAGACCGTGGGAGTATGGACTTGGTTTTTCCCGCGGGGGAAGATTGGGACGAGTCAGGTAGGAGACTAAGCCGTACCTTGTCTTAGTTTTGTTTTTTAAGTTTTTGATGTATATGTATTTTTTTTTGGGTATGTAAAAGAGTCTTATCATATGTTTTGTTTCCAATGTGCAGACAAGGGAGCAGTGTGCCCTGTTGATTTACCAGTACCAGGGCGTCGTGAAGGCGCCCCGGCTGCAGCAGATCCGATGGTACCAATGGTGGGTCTCCGGGAGGTCGAAAGGAACCTCCAAGGCCTTACTATGGGCATCCCTCCTCTGCGGAGGGGGGATGCGCCTTTGCGTCTGCAGCGACACACTATAGGAGTGCCAGAGAACATCAATTCTCTATTGAGGCATGTAGTGCGTACAGTAGTATGCTACTCATAGCACAACGTAGCTCGGGAAGATTAGAGTCTCCCTGAGATCATGTTTTTGCATGCCTTGTCAGGCGATGTTGTATGGGTAGATGGTCCCAATATTTTGCTCTTCTACACACTTTTTGATGTAATGCAAACATTTCAGTCATGCCATATATATATATATATATATATATATATATATACAGTTTTGAGTTTTTATGATGCCAGTGATTTGTACATGATGATGTCTATGATGTGTTTTAATTTACATGTAATGTACAGTTTTTGCTTTCCTTGAATCTTATCTGTGGGCAAGATACCGATCCATGATGTAATTAGCTAATGAATCTGAAACACTATTAAGTTCTCTTGGAATGTGTCTATATTCAATGTAATCGAACATTCGTTCAAGACGACGAATTTGCAAGTGTAGACGTAGCAGGATAGGACTACGGATAGCGTAGATGCGGTTGAGTTGATAAACCATGAGTTGGGAGTCTAAGTAAATAATGATACGCGAGATAACTAGCGAAGAGGCTTGGGTTAGCAGTCCAATGACAGCGTAGTATTCTGCCATATTGTTGGTTGCTGGCCCTAAACAGATGCATCCTGAACTCACCACCTCGTCAAACTGATAAATAACCCATGTTGCCAAAGCAATGTTCCGGGTATGTCGGCTGGCGCCATCCGCGAACCCAGAAAAGATAGGAAAGGCATACGTCATCTGCACATGAAAACACAGGCACAGTCATGAGTGGCAACGGTAAAGACTCGAGCACGCGAAAGAAAAGACACACCAAACTAAAATACGATAATGTACAAAGTACAGATGCTAGGTGATCTAGGCATAGTACTTTTTAAGGTAAATCCCGTTTCAGGGCTCTCCCAGGGAAATTCCATCATGATCTACTAGTTCGTAAGCACCTCTGTGTAAAACACACTTCACGATGTAAGGACCGTGCCACATAGGTTCTAACTTTCCTGTTCCCAATTTATCGTGTGCTTGGTCGTAAACAAGGACTAAGTCTCCTTTTGCAAAGGCTCGAGGTTGGACGGATTTGTCATATTGACTCTTAATTCGTTTCTGATGTGCCTCTTTAACGAGAGCGGCATCACGGCATGTTTCGTCCAGCTTGGATAGGTACAAGAATCGTTCTTCTTCTGCAGAAGTATGGGGTAGGAATTCTACTTTCAATTTGAGTGATGGAATTTCACACTCGATTGGTAGGACGGCCTCAATGCCATAGACCAACTGGAAAGGAGTGAATCCAGTTGAGTTTTTCACAGACGTGTGATAGGCCCAGAGAGCGGAAAACAGTTGTAAATGCCATGATGTCTTGTTTTCCCCTACCATGCATTGGATCATGGTTTTTAGGACTTTGTTGATGGCCTCAACTTGCCCATTCACTTGAGGGTAGTAAGGGGATGAGTTTTCATGGAGAAAACCCAATCTGACGTGTAATTCGCTCATCATCTGGTTTTTGAAGTGTGCACCATGGTCGGTGACAATGGCATGTGGTACACCAAAACGAGTAATGATGTGGTTGAAGAGGAATAGAGTTGTAGTACGGCCATCGTTCAGGAAGGTAGGCATAGCCTCAGCCCATTTGGTGAAATAGTCGATGGTGACGATGATGTAACCGTGCCCCCCCGGATGAGGTAGGCTTACACTGCATGAAATCGATACCCCATTTGGAAAAGGGGCCGATGGAAATAATGGGGTGCAGCGCAGTAGGGTGGGTGCGTGCCTTCTTGTTGAAGATTTGGCAGGGTGGGTATTTTTTTACGGCCTCGATGCAATCTTTGAAAATCGAGGGCCAAAAGTAGCCGGCACGTAGGATCTTTTGGGCTGTGGCCATCCTGGAAAGGTGACCGCCACAAGCGCCAAGGTGACAATCGTTCAAAACGCATTCAGCCTCTTCGTGAATCAGACATCGCCGAATAATGGTGTCAATACCACGGTGATACAAAGTGTCGCCGAGGATGAGATAACGGCGAGAGTGGTGACGGATGCATTGACGCTATTCTCGAGAGATGTTTGGCTGAAAACGTTGGGTTTGAAGATAGAGGAGAATGTCTCCGTACCAAGGGTCAGAGGTGCTGATGAGGAAGAGAGACTCATCAGGGAGAGAATCTCTAGGTTCAATGTTTTCATCGGCACTAGGGAGAGCACAAATGAGCTCGGCAAACACCAGGGATTTTTTGGCTTTAGCCTTTGTAAACTCGAGGTCGAATTCTTGAAGAATAACGATCCATTTCGAATATTTTCCCCCAAGTACTTGACGCATCAAGACGTGGTACATGGGGTTAGAGTCTACGATTACCGTGGTGGTGCGTAATAGGATGTAGTGGCGGAATCGTTGGACAGCAATGACGACTTCCATAGCCAGTTTCTCCACATGCGAATATCTGAGTTCGGGTCCGGATAGACTCTTGCTCAGATAATAAATCACGTGTTCTTCGTCATTGGAGTCCTCTTGAATTAGCACCATCGCAATGGTGGAAGTAGAAGCGGCCAAGTAAAGGATATAATTCGTTGTATACTCGGGAGGATGTAACAAAGGAGTGTGGGTCAAAGCGTGCTTGATAGCGTCGAATGACCGTTGGGCAGTGTCATCCCAGATGAAAGGGACGTTCTTTTGCAGTAGCCGCATAAATCCTTTAGTGATCTCGGCGTAATTGCAGATGAAATGGCGAAGAAAGTTTTCTTTGCCTTGTAAACTTTGAAGTTGGGTTAAGTTGGTGGGTGGGGGTAAGGCTAGGATGGCCTTGATCTTCAAGGGATCCACCCTAATCCCGTCTTTGGAGACAATGAAACCGAGGAGTCGGCCGGATTTGACAGCGAAAATGCATTTATGTGGGTTCAGTCGAATACGATAGAAGAGACATCGAAGAAACATTGCCCGCAAGTGCCCAATGTGGTCGGGTTGGTTGGATGAATGGGCGGGTAAATCATCGAGGTAAGGTTCTGTGATATGTTTGATGTCGTGGAAAGTGTATGACATGGCTCGCTGGAAAGTAGCACCAGCATTTTTAAGGCCAAAAGGTAGCTTTCGGTAGGCGAAAGTGCCCCAAGGGTAGATGAAGGTCGTCTTATGTTGATCAGCAGGTAAGATTTCAATCTGGTTGTATCCATAAAATCCATCCATGAAGGAGAAGATCACGCTTCCCGCACAATTATCGATGATTTGATTGATAAAAGGCATAGGGTAGTTGTCCTTGGGACAAGCTTTGTTGAGATCACGATAATCTACGCAGACATAGATGGTCCCTTGTTTCTTGGCAATCGGAATGAGGTTAGAGACCCATTCCGTCAAAGGGACGGGGTAGATGAAACCAAATTTTAGAAGTTTTTCAACTTCTGCCTTTATAGCTGCCAGTTTCTTGGGATGAACTGGGTGAAGTTTCTGTCGAACCGGTTTTGTGTCAGGGTAAGTCTTGATTTCATGTATGACGATTGAAGGTTCAATCCCTGGCATTTCCTCATAGCTCCATGCGAAGACATCGTGGAATTCCTTGAACAAAGTGGTGTAAGAGACCACTTCGTCGGGCGTGCAATTAGCACCAAGATTAATGTTTTCCATGACACCTTCTTTGACTGAAATGTCAATCGTGATAGTAGTAGAGATGTTACCCATGTTCCCCTCAGAGAGAGTATCTGTCGTGAGGATAGGAGATTGTGGAGCTTTGGTAACATCGGGGGGGAAGACGGATTGTATGTCTTGGATTTCCTTCAATGGTGGAAGAAAAGAGGATCGGTGGTGGTTTTCATCCCAGGGTAGATCGTCAATACTAAGAATTTCCATAATAGATTCGTCTGAAGGAAAAATGTGGGAAATGTAATCAATGGCATATGATAGGGAATCTAACCACGAGGGCTCTGAATAAGTGTCAGGTTCCAACGCATGTGAATTATTGGGAGAGGGAGAGGTAGATTGAATAGTTATGTATGCGGCCTCGGCTGGGCTCAGTGGCATTGTGTCACCGAGCTCATCGAATTCCAACGGAATAGGCACAATCCAGGGGTCGGATGATTCCAAGGAATGATGAGGCAAAGTTGAAATCATATTGATAGCGGCAATATGATGTGTCGTAGGTGGAAGTGGTGTAGGGAAAGTACCCATAAGGCTAGAATCTTTCAATAATCCAACACCAACGCTTTCATACGTAACAAGGTGGTCTCCCAAAAAGGGAATGTTGTTGGTGGCAGGGATGCGAGCGTCGGGCGTACAGAAATCAAGTTGATCGACGGTGACAATTTTGCCTTGATGAGGGAATTGTACACATCGAAACACCAACGAGGCGACAGCAGTCATAGCGTAGAACTAACTTCTTCCAAGTAGTAGGTTGTAATCAAGGGGAGCATCGACCACCTCGACATCAACGGTAACAGTTTTACCACCCAATTGAATGGTGAGGGATTGGAGTAATCCATGAGGATGGAAACCTCGTCCGTCGAAAGCGCGTAACATCGTGGGGGATTTGTTAAGGGCAGGTGATTTCAAACCTTTCCAACAGGCTAGAGACATGACACAGGTAGAGGCTCCCTCATCCAGGATAGTTCGTTGGATTTGTTGATTATGAACAACAACATCGATTTGGAAAGCTAGCTGGTGGGAGAGTCGCGGTTGATGGTCGTCCAGATTAAACGTGATGTAGTTTGATGACTCGGGATCGAAAGTGCCAATGGCAGCTAAGAGCGTCCTACGTTGGTTGGGATAGTGTTGTAACACTTCTAATGCAGACATGGTGCACGGGGCTTGGGTCAAATCTTCTACAATATTGTAATTTTGGGCAGCCCGTGAATTAGGATTAAAAGTGGATTTCCGGATGGTGCTCTTAGGAGGGCGTAAGATGGAGTCAAAAGAAGGTTTCTCAATCTGAAGTGGCCCGGATGGTGGGCTAATAGATGGGGGATTAACGGCAGATGGTAAAGGATCTCGCGAAGAACCATTAGCAATCTTCGACTTGTCGGGTTTAACTGGTGTGTCGTATGTCACAGAATGAGTGGTTAGGTTAACCCCATTAAACATGTAAATGTGGGCACTGGTCGAGGCCTCATCATGGGGTTGGTTGGAACTGCCCCCCGGCGTGGGGGTTTGTGCAACCAAAGATTGTTGTTGCGGAAAAGGTTGAGTGAGCACAGCGGGTTGCGAATTTCCCTTAAAAAGTTTAGCCACTTCATCGCGGTGTGGGAAATCTCGAGTGTAGTGATCGTCACCACAAATGAGACATGGGAATTTCAGTTTTCGTTGTGGTTGTTTTCCGGCAGCAGGGGTTTGCGGTTGGGTTTTGGGTTGTTCGTTGCTATTGTTCTTCTTTATTTTGTTTCTCGCTTTCTTCTTTCCCCCGGGTTGTTGTGAAGGGGTTGATTGGACCACATTCACATCAGAGACCTGAGTTTGGGTGGGGGTAGGAGAGGGTGTAGTCGAACTGGGAGCAGCCATTGAAGTGGTCCGCTAAGTTGTTCCAGTGGACTGGGTGGTAGATTGAGTTTTGACGGAGCCAATAACTCCATCTGCATGCAAAGCAGTCGATGGTTTGGATGGATCGTTAGTGGCACGGGTAGCATTTGGTATCAACTCATACAGAGTACCGGATTGCGAATAGACTAATTCTAGGTACTGAGCTCGGGCGATGGCTTCTTCCTCGGTGACCACACCGCCCATGGCAACATCACGAGCGATCTAGGGTAATAATGATTTCGTGAACCACTCCGCTAATAATTGGTCATGGATGATCACTTTGATTAGCCTTCGTCGTCTTCTCCATTCATGGATATGATAAGAGATGTGTATGGAAGTTGTTTGACGAAGAGAGGTTAATAGTTCAGTACCCGTCTCGTATCAGATGGGCATTTGGAAGTGTGTGAGAAAGGACATGGCGAGGGAGTTGAAATCGTAAAAAGATGTGCGTGGTAATTCAATATACCATTTTGCTGCAGAACCCGTAAGTGTTCGTTGGAAAAGACGCAAACGAATAGAATCGTCCATGAGGGAGTTGGATGAGCACCACAAATGGAAAGTCATCACGTGGTTGTTTGGGTCTTCTCCGGATTTTCCGTCGAATTTTGGGATGTCAGAAAGAAGTTTTGCTGGAATAGCTGGCCAAACCGAAGAATGATGAATGGGATCGTTCGTTAACCGAGACAAGTCTGGAAGGTCCAGGGTGGCTAGAAAAGGTAGTTGTCGGTTAACCTGTGGGTAATGCTGGTGTGGCAGAGGGACACCAGTGGGGCCCAATACTAGGTTATGTGGATAATTATAACTCGTGGGCCCTCTCATGTGAGGTTGGTTTTGACCAAGGTAAATAGGATTTGAGGTGTTTTGAGAAGCATGGGTGAGCGGGGGATAACCGGATGGGTTTTGAGGGTTATGGGTTGGGTTGGGCATTTGTCCATAAGGAGGTTGTTGCGGAGTCTGCGAATTTTGTCCTGCCGAGAAGTGTGGGTTTCCTGAAAAGGGAACGTTCCATGGGTTAGATGCGACAGGCGCAGTTTGTCCCGTGGAGGCGTGCGGATTTCCATGAAAAGGGATGCTCCACGGATTGGGTGCGGCGGACACGTTTTGTCCTTGTGGTTGATGGTGGACTCCGACTTGAGGTTTCCCCCCAACATGAGGGTGCCCCCCGAATGGAATTTATCCTCTGGCGGGAGGATGCCCCCCATCTTGAGGTAGAGTTCCCGGGATTTGAGGTCCAGACGTAAAAGATTGACCAGTATTGCCGATTGGATTAGGCCCACCAAGGACAGTCCCTCCGGGTTGTTGGATAGGTATGGAACTTCCCGATACGATTTGAGTAATGGTTTGGGCAGTGGTAGTGGAGGATGCGTTCAGTGCCCTAAATCCAAAAGGGAGGTTAGGTCTTGGCGTTATGGGTGTTCCAATCGGGGCTTGGTTAACTACCGCATTGCCGGCGGGGATGGTCGGAATGTGCGAGGCCAATGTCGAATGGGCTGTCTGGAGGGGAATAGTGGGTCTCGAGCCAACGAATGGTACGTTCGGGCCAACGGGTGGTATGTTCGGACCAACGGTTGGTGTGGCTGTAAAAGTGGTGGTACCGGTGAAGTGATCTGGGGGTACAGTATAGGAGGAAGATGCGTCGGCACCTTCTCCTGTTCCATAAAGATCTCACACCAAGCGTGGTGGACTCCGAACAATGTCCTCAGTCCAAAAAGGGTCATTGGGTAAAGGGTTTTGAGGAGACCCGACCGGAATGTTAGAAGGGTTTATGACAACAAATTCTCCATTGGAATTTAGGTGGAGGATATGTCGTTCGTATCCCTCCGAAATGCGATAAGCTTCCGGAGATTCCGAGACAATTCTAAAATTCTCCAAAGGGATGGGAATTTCTTCCTGAGAAGTTGTAGTGTTTTGAACCTTGCTCTGTTGAGGAGATTGCTCCGTAGAATGAGGGGGTAAAGGGGTGTCTCCTTCCATACTTTCTGGAGGAAGTCCCTGTAGCCTCCGCGAGCGTTGTGGAGGGTCGATGTTGGCGGAAAAGAGTCAACGAAAGAAATATATGGCCAACTAGAGAAAAGAAACAGCACACGCTAAAAAATCTAAGAATCACAACCAAGCAAACAGGACCTTCTTTTGATGACCGTACTAGTTGGTGATGAAATCCAACGTCGCGTGATCAAGTCTAGAAGGGGTGGGGATAGGGTGGAACAGTTAC
>ML818344.1:35053-53520 GCA_009831015.1 Picea engelmannii | reverse complement strand
ACAGGTAGATCACCTCTAAGGCTTGACCTTAACCCTAGACAGAAAAATGCTTAACGTGGACACTGAATTCCTTTCAAATCTATCTAAACTAATACATGAGAAGGAAGGATAACAGAAGTACCTCTTAATCGACGTTTGTCCCTACACGCTCCGAGTTGCGCTCCAATCCTTTGCTCCTCGCTGAGCTCTATGGACAAAACAAGATACGACCACTTCCTACTCTATTGACATTAGCTTGAAAACAGATCTATCAATAAATGACAAGTTCATGTAACATCAGACACAAACTAGAAAGAAATAGGCCAAGCGTGTCATATTAATGAGAATAACGACAGCAGTACTTACAATCGTAGATGCGAATGCGACAGCTTCGTCAAATCCCCTTCGTCTAACCCTTGCCTGAAAGATCCACAACCTGGATAACATCAGCTTCACTGATTGCTCTCCTTTGGCTGACTGTGAGCTTCCTCCAAGATCATAAGTTTCATATGTTCAATTCTCCCCCCTTTCCACCATCATAGAGCCTGTTTATATAGGTCAAGAGGGGCTTAACCTCTTGAGTTATCTTTAGAAAAAGTTGGGAACCTTCTCCTTAGATCAGAGATCTCTTGATGAAACCAAGAATTCAAGCACAACTGCCTCCTAATCTCGAATGATCCTCCCCTTATTCTCCTCAACGGACCAACAACTGACCCAGAATAGGGAGCGCTCCCTCAGAAGGGGTCTCGGAGCGTTGTAGTGCTCCCTGGTAAGCCTTGGGGAAGCGTCAACGCTCTCAAGATGGGCAGCACTCCTCCAAAAGGGGTTGGGGAGCGTTATAACTCTCCCTGAAGCATTATAGGGGAGCGTCAGCGCTTCTGCAGCTGAAGTAGGGGAGCGTTCCCCCTCCAAACCTTTGTTTTAGGGTTTCTTTCAGGTGTCAAGAGTTATTTTACTCCAGTAAACCAGTTTTCTTCCTTCAAATCAGTCATGTGAGATTTTATAAGTGCCCCCTTAATGTCGTTATCATGGCATTATGTCTGAACATCGTTTGCGACACTAGTGACCAACTTGCGACACTTGCGAAATTTGTAAGGAATGATGCGACACTTACGACGATTGATAGGGACAATGCGACACTTATCCAGTTGAGCAATTTTGACGTCTAACATAGGTAATCATCATCAAACATATTTGTATAAAGAGAATAGAGATCTGCATATTCTAAAAATGATTGGATTTCCTAGGTAGGAGAATTGTTCTAGACCAAAATATACTCATAACTCTCTTGATATTCAAGATGGACACCTAAAGTAATTCCTAAAGGAATATCATTGGTTTGTTCCCACTCTCTATCTACGGGGTTTAAATTTTTTTATGGAAATTCCCTTATAGTTGCAACATAGTGATGGTTAGAAGTTGTGTTCCCTCCTTCTTCCATTATTAGATCGTGATTTTCATCAAAGGATATAGTCATTGTGTTTCCCAATGCTAAATTATCATTCAAATCTACAGAGTTTCATCAATTGATTCTTTAATTAATACATATTTGAAATCGTCTTTTGAAACATTTTCCTTGTATTTCTCATTGAAATCATATTGCAAAGTATTAGATGTATGAGGGTAAGCTAGCATAGTCTGAATGCTTGAAAATATTTCTCTAAGCTGGGAGGTGACTAAATATTCATTATGCGGATTTGAATCCTGCAAATTATAGATATTTTCATTATCCAGATTGTCCCCTTCAGGAATAGAGACGAGATATGAAAACCAATCAAGCATTTATTGGTCAGAGGGTTTGTCACTTTTAGGAAATCTACAGTAAATCTACATAACTTTTTGAAAGAAAACATCCATGGGTTCATTCTTGAGCCTAGGGATTTCTTCAAGTTCATTAAATAGTTCATCATAAACATAATATATATGAGCAGTGATAAAGACTTCCATGAATTTTCTCCTACTATGTATTGTTTTCACCGGTAATGTCCTAAACCAAGCTTTAATTCATCCTTCTAATGCGAGGATAAATAATCGACATATTTCATTGTCCCGAACAATTTTAATATTTTGTTGTGCAATGTTAAACTAATTGACATGTGTGAATACAGAGATAATATGTTCGCCATCAAATTTCAAGTTTGACAAGAGATCAATTGTCTTGATAGAGATCCCCCCAGGGTCTTGGAAGACTCAAAGAGTTATCCCATATAGAGATACAGAGAGGAGCCATGGGCTAATTAAAATGATTTATTGAAATGACTCCACATGGGCGGGGTTTCCATCCAGACCTCCTTCTAGCGCCAATTTTTTTTGTGCAACCTGTGTGACCTTGATCAAAAGAAGGGGCTACCCCTGATGAGAAGTCCCAATTAGACCTCACATCGTTTGGAATAAGGAACCCATCTGGATTCTAGCTCGGAAGCCATTTCTGGTGCGGTTTACCAGTTGCGGTTCGGTCCACTGATGATGGTTTCTAATTTAAAGAATGAAATGAAACTAATATAATATGCACACATCGAGATGAAACTAAAGGTAACCAGAAAGTAAACATAGAACCAAACATGCTCCTATCAATGGCCCAGGAAATAGTTCACAGAGAGAGGAGAAAAGAATATAAGTAAATAACTGCAAACCAAGAATAGTCTAACATTTCAACAATCATTTATAGTCCTATGTTCACAGATTCGAAAAAATATTCCTTGAAGAACAGAAATAAGAATGCAGCAATCACACATAATAATAGTATATAGTATGAAATACATTCTTACACAACCCCAATACTGAGTAAAACATAGCATAATAGTCCAAAAATGTGTGACACAAGAATCAAAGTTCTCCATAAAATAGCTTGGCCAAACATGCTTCTCCTCATTAAAGTTTTCATCGATAGTACATGAAATCTCCAAGATCTAAAATCCCTCAATTCAAGTACAATACCCCTATTTATTGAAACTCACCTTGATTGTTGGCCTTCGCCTTCCCGACTCTTGAACTTTCGTTTGGAAACTTTTGTCCTTATCTTCTATGGGATGATGAGGGAATAATGAGAACATAAATGTTTATAATTTAATATATCATACATTATACACATTTACATTTTGAATTTATCTTTTAGTGATGGTGGGCCATCATGGATTTTGGATTCATTTCACCTTATACAATATGGTCAATAGTTTGCACGGTATGGGTCTCTTTTGTCTTGATGTTTGAGATTCATTCACCAAGAGATCAAGACGACTTCTTCTTTTATTTCAGCTTGATTTCATTTTGTTGTTGGCTTCTCATTTGTTGATATATTATCCACATCCTTTGTTGAATATTACTTTCGAAAGGATGTTGTTATGTACCAACAAATGTTCCTTGTCCTGATTAATAACAAATGTGTGTTTGTAGCTTACTCCTTTATACACTATGTATTCATATTTCTGAGTATGATCTTCCTTAATCTAGTACATGGGTGTCATTCAATACCAAATACATGGGTTGCTCATACATAAAACTTCCAAATATAATTGTAAAAGGTATTTAAATGTGAAGAAATTGAATGGAAACTAATTGAGTAGTTTGGATATACTTCCCTGAGTTTGGTATCTAGTACTTTAATGATGATTTCCTGTGTATCCCCACTGAAATGTTGTGTTATCGGTTTATTGGGTTGATAACAACATGCCAGTGTTAAAACTTGAAAAATATGGATAAAAAAGTGGGGAATATATTAAAAATTATAACTGAAATGTTGTAGAAATTGGAAATACCTTTCCAACAGTATAAGGAGCGTGAAAAATGGAGCTTGCATTCAAAATTTATTGCAAAACTACGAAAGGAATTTTTATGAGACCCACCACTATGTCAGAGGTCGGAGGTTTTTTGCATTGCCGAAGGTCAGAGCCTTTTTTATTTATTGAAGGTCGGAGGATTCTTGCTTTTTTGGAGCTAAAATTCTTTTTTGTTTTTCGGGGGTTGAATCCTTTTTTCTTTATCAGAGGTTGGAGTCTTTTTTATTTATCGGAGGTTGGAGTCTTTTTTCTTTATCGGAGGTTAGAAGATTTTTGCTTCTTCTGTGTTGGGGGATTTTTACTTTGTCGAAGGTTGGAGTATTTTTTCTTTGTAGGAGGTCAGAGGATTTTTTCTTTGTCAGAGGTTGGAGCCTTTTTTCTTTGTCGAAATTCGGAGGATTTTTCTTTTTCAGAGGTCAAAGGATTTTTTCTTCCTCTTTGTTGGAGGAAAAAAGTGATTTTTCCTCCACCGTGTCGAAGGAAAAAAAGTGATTTTTCCTTCATCATGTCAACAAGTTTCATAGGGAAATAAATGAATAAAATTATAAGTATTGAAGGTTTTTGTGTACCAGCATGAAATAAGGGTTTTTCATTGATACAACCTTTATCAATGGGCTAGAGAGATCGTCAAATTTTATGAAAATGGTCAAGTTTTGGAAGGCAAGAAGAGAATTTGGACTTCAAAATTTACAAGCAAGAGTCTCTAAGGATTTCTAGCAATAAGAAATTATGTGGCAGGGGGATTTCTTAACTTCTATTAAATGGCTTCAGAGTTGAAGTAAGTAAATTAAGGAAAGGTGATGACGCTGGCACAACAATAACCTGACTTAAAAATTCCATAAATTGCTCATAAAATGCCCAATTGAGGTGCCATTTTTTACGATGCGAAGAGCTAAGGAGAGGTTTCCAAAGAGAAAACTTACCATTTCATTCGATTATTTCAACAATTTCAAGTTAGTGAGGCTTACTTAGGGAGAAATCCTTGGTGATTGTTCTGGAACTTCTGGACCTCGGATTTCGATTTTGTCCATGGAGTTGGAATCGTAATCCCCCAAAACATACAATTAGCATGTTTCGAAGTTTAAAAATCCATTTTGACCAATATCCAAAATTGCAGGAAAAGCCATTTTTTAATGGAAGTTTGGTCCTTGTTCTCGCTAATGCTTCACTCGAATTCAGTTTCATCGATTCCTACAACATATATGTTATATGGGATCTTAATTCTTCCTTTGGAACTGAAGTCATATCTCAATGGCTAAGAAATATTATTTCATGAAGAAAACCAACTGACATTTGGAAAACCTAACAGTAAGTAGTGACAAGAGTACCAATTCTTCTCTGAGATGCAATTCAAAGCCAACCTATGTATCTTAGATGTTGCAATCAACCCATATAACAATAAAAGACACTTTCACAATTAGGATTAGTCATGTAATCAAAAGGATCAAAACATATATGCAGATATGGTACGCATATTGAAAGCTACTAGTGACATAAACAAACTTCTCAGGATTATTATCATACTCAATCAATAATGCAACAATGAAATAAATCAAAATCAACAAGCAATCAAATGTCTATCATCTAGTCTAAAGGAAATGCTTAGCCATCGAAAATCAAAAGAACCCAACTAATGGGTGCAATGATAAAAGGATCTGAGTTGGAAGAATTTTAGGAGGGGCCCCAAGCCCGCTAGATAGGGGAAAGTGTTGAACCCTCAACACACTTGTAATTGTATATTTGTGACCAATGTTATGTGATGTGAAAGGTAACGTTGGCTCAAGTATAATTTGTGGCCAATTTTGTGTGTGTCCTACAATGAAGTATTGAACTAGAAACAACTCTTTGATAGAAGCAAGCTAATACATTCAAAAAATATGACATCAAAGGAGATTAAGGGGAGTAGAAATCTCAGATTAAACCCTTTTAAATGTGGTAAATACCATCCTTCCTTATGACCTCTCATAACAATCTCTTTGCAAGCAACTCCTAGCATACATCCACAACAATTATAAACAAAACATAGCTTCACATATGATAAGAAAGAGCACTTGAACTTTGCATTGAGCCTTCTAAAATATATTCAAAAAAGCTCCAAGAGGAGAGACTCCTCACAAATCCAACCATGAAAAATAATGAAGAAAGAAAACCCTTATATAGGTTTTAGATCCATCTTCATCTACAATAGAATAGTAATATCTAACTTCAAACCCTAGATCTATCATAGGTCTACATAAAGAACCAATATCCACTAACTAATTGAAGTGGACAAGGTCAACAACACATAAAATAATAAGTGGTCATGTCATGTGTGCAACTCTACAACAAAATAGCTCTATGAAGGTGGGATGCCTCCATACAAAAGGGGAATAAGATAATTCCATACTCCAATGTATAGCCTCCAAATTCCTCCAAGTGTAGCACTCCATCAACAAACTCCTCAAAATATGCAATGAAACCTTATATCTAAGGTTTTGGAATTCCTAGATCTCCTTCAATGTGAAACATCCCCCTCAAAACATTAATAAGTGTGCAATAACACTTCCAAAGTGGGATGGAATCAACAATAAGCATGAAAAAGTGTGCAATGTAGCCTCAAGTGATGGATCCTCCTCAAATTAAGTGTCAATCAATTAGATCTATGAAACAAGGAATAAAATCTCAAGGAAAACATGTGAAATGTCATCAATGCTCAACTAACCCCATGAAGAAATGGGTGGTTCTACAAACAAGGAAACTCCTCCATCAAATCACAAAGAGCATAAGAGTGCTCTACATAATAGGTAGGTTTTGACCATGTAAATATGCTCCAAGGTCTAGATAGCATCCCTCCAAAGGGTGCACTCCTCCACAACCATTAATAAAATGGTGAAAAGTGAAACCACGTGGTAAGAATATGCCAAGGAATGAATCAACCTCCTCAAAAAATTCACCAAGCTCAATATCCAAGAGTAACCACCATAAAAATGCATGCCAAGGAAGGGATAAGTGGAGCATTCCTCAAAGATCATGAGTAAATGACACATAAGTGCTAAAACCATGCCAAGTCAAACTCAAAACCCTAGGGTGATCCATCACAATCTCAAGAAGTATGCATGAAAACCATGCAGCAAGAAGGTGAGCACTATATATAAAACCCTAGTCCACGTCAACATAAACCACTCCAAGTGACAAACCAAGTCACATAAGCAAGGGTGCTCATATCATAAGCCTCCAATTAGGTCAAAATGGGTATCATAGCCACTGCAATGGCTAGGATTACATAAAATAATGTGCAAAAGGGGAGCTCTTTACCAATAGTGATAGTCTGTGTCATCATAAAGTGCTATAAGTGTCAAATCCTCCAAGGAAGATAGGGCACTCACACTAGGTGACTCAAACCACCACAATGTAACCTCCAAAGGGATAAAACCATGCGAAGAGAGAGGTTCTATGCTAAGCTCTCTGCAACATGATGATGTTAACCAAACCAAAATATTAATAAAATGTCAAACAAACCCAAATATGTCGAAGGGAGATATTCCCATGGATTCATATATCCACATGAATCAAAAGGGACTCCATAACCAAGTCTACTAGCATGAAGAGAAAGCAATCAACAAGGCAACCAAAGTATAACATCATCAAGATATCCATGACTATATCACCAATAACCTCATCAAGTGAAGTCATAACCCCCAAGCCTTCCAATGCTCCATCAAGTTGCAAACCCCTAATATGTGTGATAAAAATCACAAGTGTAACCTCATGCAAAATGAGGGGTAATGGACAAGACATGGCATATGTACATTGACTATACAACTCTAGATAATATCTCAATGAAGAATAGGTATCCTCTTCCTATAATATATTAYTTACTTGATTACTTGAAGGATGTTAAGTTCTTTACCAAGCTTAATCTTAAGTCAAGATATCATGAAATCCCAATACAGTTTAGATGTTTGGAAAATGAMTTTCAAAAGTAATGAAGGCCTATTTGAATGGATAGTCATGYCTTTTGGTCTAAGAAATGCATGTACTACCYTTATGAGGTACATGGATGATGTTCTTCAACCYTTTTAAAGGAAATGTGKCATTKTCTACTTAGATCACATATTGATTTACAATAGATTATGGGWAGAGCATTTGTACTAGTTTTAGCAAATGTTTGACACTCCTTGATAACATAAAATCTACATAAATGTGAGAAGTGATATGTTTATGTGAAGAGTATCAAGTATTTAAGTTACATGATAAACTCTACTCCCATTTGAGTGAAATCGGAGAAAATTAAAGTCATCAAGGTTTAGTTTGCTCCAAGAGGCATTCACGAGATAAGGTGTTTCTTTGGATTACTATTTTTTTATTGCATATTTATGTTAGGGTCTAGCCACATTGTTTGGCCCATGAATCCTTTGACAAAGGGAGGTGGAAAGACAATATTCAAATGGACAACACCAGAACAACAAGCTTTTGAACATTGTAAACACAATTTTTGTACATCCCTAGKGGTCATTCTACTTTATTTACATTGACCATTTAAACTAGAGACTAATGCTTCAGACTATGCTATCAGTGTCATGATCACTCAAAATGGTCAGCCAGTAGCATTCCATTCAGAAACTTTCAATGATATTTTTCATAAGTATTTGACCTATGAAAGGGAATGGTATGCCATTATGTAAGAACTTGAGCAATGGAGGCATTATGTTCTAGGCCACATTGTTTGGTTCATGAATCCGTTGATGGAGGTGGAAAGACGATATTCAAATGGAAAACACCACAACAACAAGCTTTTTAACAACTTAAAGATAAGTTGTGTACATCTGCAATGCTCATTCTAATTGATTCACTTTAGCCATTTGAAATATAAACTAACGCTTTAGATTATGCTA
Organism: Picea engelmannii; assembly: GCA_009831015.1. Lineage (NCBI taxonomy): Eukaryota > Viridiplantae > Streptophyta > Pinopsida > Pinales > Pinaceae > Picea > Picea engelmannii. Next base: position 44,891 of record ML818344.1, on the reverse strand, counting down.
TCGTAGTCGTGATCACTAAAGTTTGTCACCTAATAGCATTCCATTCAGAAACTTTCAATGATATTGTTCATAAGTATTTGACTTATGAAAGGAAATTGTTTTCCATTAAGCAAGCACTTGAGTAATGGAGGAACTACATTCTAGGAAAAGAAATGGTCATCCATACTAACCACAAGCTTCTATAGTTTACTCCTTCAAAATCTAAGATACATATAACAAGAAAAGTTAAGTAGATTAGATACTTGCAACAATTTTAGTTGGTAATTAAGCACAAAAAATGCAAAGACAACGCATCAAATGATTGCCTTAGTCAACTTCTAGTCACTTCACTTATCACATTATTAAGTATGCATGGTTATTATACCATTACTTGGCTTTCCTTCTATGAAGAAGACATTATTTTTTCATTAGTATATTGACATCTCCAAATAGGTTAATCAACTATCCCTCAATACCACTTGAAGGACAATTTTCTCTATAAGCTAAGACAAGTTTGCATACCTCAAGGTGAGCACCAACAAAAGCTTATTTGAGATTCACATTGCAACAAAACAACATGCCACTTTGTAGTAGCTAAGATTATTATAATACTACAATCATCACTATTGAGATTCTAGATTTGTCAACAAATTTTGAAAGACATTGTCACACCATCTCAACGCGCAACTTTCTATGTTGACAATGTCCCATCCTCAAACATCTGGATAAACCAAGGTTGTAAATCGCATAGTGGTATAATTGCTTAAAATCTATAATCGCAATAATTGTAGAACATGGGATGAGAGTCTCCCATACATTAAACACATCTACAATCAAGCTCAGCATAGTTCTACAAAAAAAAGTTATTTTCAGACCTATTATGGATTTCAACCCTTGGCACTTGTCAGCATAGTTAGTTTACCAATTGTTCCTATCAACTCAAACTATGAACAAGGATAAATTGACAAGGCACTCAAGTTCAAGGATAAGGCCTATGAGATTTAGAAGCAAGAATGGGAATTTTTGCAGAGAGCTAGTGATTCCTCATTCATTAATTCAAATTGGGGATCAAGTCTAATTGCATCAATGACCCATACAGGAAACTGAAGCCTTTAAAGCATGATCCTTACACCATAATTAAGAAAAAAAAAATTAAACTCAATAATCCACCATACCTGGATTTACATATAGTATTCAATGTGGACTTGCTTTTACAGTATATTCCACAATTGTTGGATGAAACTAACTTGCATCCTTAAGTGTTGGAAGACTTTCACCCAAATGTTCAAGAGCCACTTATAATGAACATTATTGTTAGATAGAAAAAATGTCATAATTCTTTTTTCCATGTTCCTAAAGAAGGAAACTCTCCACCCAAGGAAAGTAGTACCCACTTTACCAAATTGATGCTTTCTCATTTGCATAAGCAAGCAATGGGGACCATAGCCAATTAAGGGAAAGGTCTAATCCTCCCCTAACACTCAACTGGAAATAATTGATTAGTACATAGTCTTGATTCGACCCCATGTTTGGATATCATTCACCCCACATGTTCAGACTTTAGTGAACCTATTGTCCCCTATCCTCATAACAAATATATTGTTCCCTAGTGGCTGATTTGATAAGCTTACGCCATAACAACTATATTGTCCCCTATCCTCACATGGGTGACAAAGACCACGTGTTGTCTTAAATTAATTAATTTGTAAATTTTTATTTTTTTTTAAATTAATTAATTTGTTGTTACCAAGCGTAACAACTACCTTCTATATGTTATGTGCTTTTTCGGGTTAGGCTTATATTATCATTTATTTTTGAAAAAAATAAAAGAAACAAACAAATTTAGAGTTTGAGGCGCTCCAGTAAAGCTCCTCAGTGACTTGGAATGGGCCGATGCGTGCCCATCTGACTGCCCAGTCCTTCCACGTTGTGGGAGTCAAAGTGCCCAGTGTTTGCATGGGATATACATGGAAAGCATCCTCCTGGGGCAGGAGACAGGTCTCTCCATTGCATGGCAACAGATGACCGCACTCGGCTGGGCCAGAATGCCATGCCAACATCAAGGTTGAGCTGTTGGTTTCATGGTTGTATGATTGCACCTCCCTGTAGACGAGAGAACCTTTAAGTCGATGACCTCATTGCGAAAAAATTAATTATAAATGTATAGTAAACTAGCACAGCTACATAATTGGGGTTGATCAACGTCGAAAGGCTGATAAGATGAAAAGAATTCTTAAAAGAATATATTAAATTTTATTATTGATTAACAAATAAACGGTTGAGCTTCATTTATCTTGTGTTAATATTTTAATTTTTGTTAATCACTTACGTGGCAATCAGTTAGCTATCAAAGTAATTTTTAAATATGATTAGGTAAATGTAAAAAAGTAAACACATAAACGGATGTCTTTATAATAGCTAGGAAGTTAATCATTGAAATCACAGCTATTTATTTTGTGTGACTTCAAAGAATATTCCAGCCATATTTAATCATGTTCATAGAAAACTTGTTAAGCACTAAACCTCTATTAAATCTGCCCATTGTCAATAGGTGTACGCCTTTCGACGTAATAATATTAAAATAAATTAATTAAGTTTTAAAATTTTTAATAAATTAAAATTGATTTTAATTAATTTAACAAATAATAATAATAAATTGAAATTGATTTTAATAATTAAAATTGTCAAAATTATAATAAAAAATAAATAAATTGTTTAATTTATTATATCAAATTATCCTATCATTTGTGATGTCAGACTTAGACCACTCATAAAGTAGAATGGGGTATGAGGAGGAAGGTATCAATTTCACAAATTGAGTATCTGTTGGAGGGTCAAGTGATTTGGTCCAACCTTGTTATAGGTTGTCTGGATGCATTACAAGATTCCAACAAGATTCACCATTTGGGGTCCAGACCCCTAGAGGAGGCCACCATGGCAATTTTGGGCGAGTTAGCGCAGGGACTGGGTGTACAAGGTGCCAATACCTTAGGACGAGCGGAGAAAAGGGTGATGGGACTTCTCAATGATCAATCCAAAGACCATAATTGCTTAAGTGTTTCACCCCACTCTTGGAGTTATGAACTTGATCCTACAAATCCATCAACCCTAAATGCATGGTCAAAGGAGGAAGGTGGTTTATTCCACTACATGTATGAATATGAAAACACATTGAACTAAGCTTGTAAGGAGATTGATTTCCTTTGCAATTATGTTATCAGTTGGTATGATTGTTTTTCCAATTCTTGTTTTGTTGGTAGCACGTTGGATTTGAAGCTACTAAGTGGTGCCCCATCCTTGGGTTCGGAGATTGGTAGTGTTTCAGTCTTAAGAGAGCTCAAGAAAGCCAAAGAGGCATAAATGTATCAAAAAGACACATGAGGCCATCAACCTGAATTTGGGTGGTAAAACTAAACTCAATGACATAATGGAGATGGGGGTAGGATGTTTTCCTAGGAAGAGAATGAATAGTAAAGAGTTGAAAACATGAACAAACTCAATTTCAAGCCACTGGTAGGGGGCCTCTCCACGCACCTTAATTCTGGTAAAAGGGTGATTAGTTTGGGTTCTTAGGATGATTGAAAAAGTAGAAAAAAAAACTTCACCAATATAAAAATTTGATAATGTATTTTTATTATATTAATAAAAAATATAAATATTTTTCCTTAGAAAAATATCAAATTCTCCTTTCTCATTTTAATATTAATGAGTAGATAAACCAAAAGAAAAATACTACATCAAAGAATTATATATATATATATATATATATATATTATTGAATAATGTTAAAACAAATTAATAATTGTATATCAATTTTCTTAAGATTTAGTAAATCAAAATTGATTTTAACAATCATAATCCTTAATAATTAAAAGAAGTAGAAAAACCGTTGACTTATTATATATATAATCTTCTTTCATTCTAATACTAATATTAATATGTGAATGATCCGGATTTATGAGCGGAACGAAATGAAACACAGATTTATAACATTAACACATATATAGAGAGAACAATAAGAGAGATACAATGAAACTTAACTTCTATTCAATAAAGAAATATGTTGAAACTGTAAAATGCAGAATGAAAACAATGTTGCTCGAATGGTGGTAGCTAATCTCTGAGAAGAGATGTGGCGGCGATGCGCACTCGTCTGAGCACATTCCAATGAGGCCTTCGAGCCTTTTTTAGCATCAAGAAGTAAACATAAAACCCTAGACATCCAAAAACCTAACCCTAGGAGATGAAGTGCCAAAAGTTGTGTGGGCCATGATGGGGTAAGTTGGTACATCAACTTCCCAAGGTTGTAACTTTTGCATACAATCTTCGTTTTAAGCGCACGATAGCATGTTGGAAAGATCTATCCAAGGAATACAAATTATGTCGTCACACTCTAACTCTATACATAGTGTGACTGTGGCGGGCCCAAAAAACGTTGGTTGGGGCCTCAAAACGGCCCTAGATGTTTAGGACCGAAAATATAGAAAAAAATGCCAAGATGAAAATTGTAACTGCCAAGATGAAAGTTGTATGTGAGCCAACTGGAAGAGGTGGGTAGCCACCGATATCCATCTAGATCAGTGAATGGCATCTTTCATATATGTATCAACAATATATTATATTGTAATTTATTTATAGTATTTTTCATTGTGAAATCATCCATTTTTGTTGTTTAAATCACATTTTTGAAAGCATCAATGGATTATACAAACTCAAAAAAATCAAAACGTAGAACATATAAACTACACGTTAATTTTAATATTGTAAAAATTTAAAAAAAAAAAAAATTAAAATACAAATACAAATTTTGTAATTGAAAAATAGTTTTAATATTACCAACATAGATCCATTTTAACTCCGGATCTATCAAGCTCCAAGAGGGATCAAATCTCTCCATGTGCAAACCTTTAACCTTTCTTCAAGTGTTGCACTCTCAAAAATGTTTGCACCTTGAGAGATTTGATCCTTGTGAACTCTTGATAAATCTGGGGTTAAGATGGATTTATGCTAGTTTAATAAGTTAATATTAAAATATATTAAAATATATTGATATATATTTTAATATGTTTTATAAGATATTACTACCTCCCTAACCACTACATTGTTTTTGTGATATATTAATCGAAGCTAAAGCAAATCAAAACATAACAAATTCAAACAACATGGAATACAAGAGACTTCCTATAATTGCTTCAAAATCAAGTCGTGACCACCATCGACTCAAGCAAGGACGACATAAAGATGCCCGGTCTTGGCTAAACTAGTGGGGAATCATGGAAGACACCATTTTGTAGAATAAAGATAAGTTATTAAAAATATCATCAAATCAAAATTTAAGGAGAAAGTGTGGTGTGATAAAGAGTTAGGGGAAAAAAGAAAATTAAGGTATTATAAGAATGTAATCAACCCTAATCTAGAAGATCAAAATTATCTATTTGTTTTGACAAGTATAAAGAAAAAAATAAGGATTGCTAAGATAAGAACATATTCTCACAAGCTCCACAGTGAAACTAGGCATTGGTCAATTCCTAAAACGTCATGAGATGAAAGAGTGTGTCATCTTTGTGAAACTAAGAAGGTTGAAGATGAAAAACATTTTCTCTAACATAGAAACAAAATTCTAAAGAATCACAAGTAATCACTTACCCTCTTAAGATCTGATAGACCAATTCAATTTTAATGGACCACCAATCGAGATTAATTTCTATAAAGAAAAAACCACAAACTTTATTAATATAGAATAAAAATTACAATTTTAATGTGTACATGAAACTTTATATACTATAAGAGGTATCGTACATACTTTTCATAAAATATATATATCTAAATTGATTCTTACTGAAAAGAGGTTCTTAAAAAAGGGGATCACAATTGGATTTTTGATTGTTCAAAACAAATCTACATACCCATAGATGATATATAGAATAAAAGTTATTATCAAATAACATAAAATATGTATTAGAATAAAATTAGATAGTGAGCCTCACTTAATAAAGACTCCATTCTAGAACTAAAGATAAAATGTCAATTTCTAATTGTTGATCCTTGACAATGTATTTATTTCTATGTTCAATTCCCAAAAGACATGAGAATAAGATATTTAAATAAAAATCCGAGACACCACTTTTAATTGACATGCTAATGGTTGTAGCTCAACACAATGTATTTAATTTTCTCCTTTCATCCATTTAATAACCATCCTCAAATCCCCAAAACCTGAAGCTTTTCTCCAAATCAAAATTTAGAAGGGTCCTCAATGTCATCATATTTGCAACGTTGTTTGTGGCTAAACGAAAACTAACTTTAAACTTTAGAAAATGGGAATCATAAAAGAAAAGAGGCCCAACAATACTACTAAAGTCATTTAGACCTTGGTAGGCCCATCAAAGAATCCCCATGAGATGGATCGATCAATAAAAAGTTCCTCTATCTGCCTTGGAATTTTCTCTTTTGTTAACATTCTACAACCTTGAAATAATGCACATTTCTTAATCTAGCAACATGAAGATCCCGATATTCTTTGGGGCCTTTAATGTCCATGTTTTTCCCCACCACCAATTACTCTCTTGTGTCTCAGAAGCAAGTAAAACTTTATAACCCAGACTTGTAGTATACATGTCAGGGGTCTTGTTCTTAGTTCAAACATATTCCTCTTTTCCATCACCTCCCAAGTTAGTGCTTTGTTTCTTAATCCAACAATATGAAGATCATGGTCTTCTTTGGGGCCTTGAATTTCCATATATTTTCCCACCACCAACTACTCTCTTGTGCCTCGAAAGCAAGTAAAACTTTATAACCCAGACTTGTATTATACTTGTCAGTGATCTTGTTCTTAGCATACCTACTAGATGGATAGATTATAATAGAACTAGTAAGCCTTGACTCAATGAAGACTCCATATTGGAACTACCAACTACTCTCTTGTGCCAATCAAAGAAAGTAAAACTTTATAAACCATAAATGAATCTGGGTCATCCCTTAATCGAATATGACTTTTCCTTAGCTCTGATAGAAATGCATTCCAATGATATACCCATACACCTTCAAGATCAAGCGACTTGGCATACTTCCATCCAAGGTGATAGACATCAATAGATAGAGGATCCATCATATGATTTAAGGTAAAGTAACCTTTATCTTGAATATGATGAATCAAATATGGTGGAAGTAAAATTGAATTCCTGTAGCTCATAACAAAATTTACCTCAATCCTCACTTGAGTGCCCTTGCCTACTTTCTATGCTAAGTGACTTCAAATAACTAAAAACACTAATACGAGGGCTTTCCATTATACTCTTTATAGTACTCCTAATCTAGTCTAGAAGTGGATATGGAGTAATATATTTTTGCACAATAATATTTGTCCACACACTCTCTGAAGTGATCAGATTCCAAATTTTTTTTGCAGCAAAAGATATCCAAATAGATGGATACGATTTAGATCCTAGCCTCCCTCATCCTTTGGATCAGCCATGGATTTCCACCTGGCTAAATGCATACTTCCCTTGTCACTCTTTCCCCTCCAAAGAAAATTAAAAAGGTCTTCTTGCTCTTCTTCAACACACCTTTAGGAATATAGGCAAGTGAGTTCCAATATACTAGAATAGCTTCCAGAACAAAGTTGACAAGTATCAATTTGCCTTCTCTAGAAAGTCACCTATTACACCATAAATGTATTATATTCTCAGTTTTCTCAACAACCACCCCTTGTCTCTTTTCCCATAATCATTTGGCTTAAGGATAAACCCCAAATATTTAAAAACCTTCTTGCAATTCTATAGTTATTGAAGAGAAAATATTCTTCAACATTAGTTCATCCCCATGTCTCAACTCATTAAAACACATTGCAAACTTATGTATATTTATCTCCATACATGCGGTAGTACAATAGAAATTTTCTTCCTTGTGCTTCTAACCCATTGGAAAATAGCAAGACATCATCAACAAAAAGTGAGTGTGTAAGTGGAACAATTATAGTGATCCTAATCCCATGTATACAACCCAATCTTCTTGTTTCCAATATTGATTTACCCATCCCTATACAACCAATATAAATAAATAAGGAGACAGAGGGAATCCCTGCCTCAACACTCTTGTAGGTTTGAAAAAACACAAGGCTGCTCCATTATTTGTTGGAAAATTGTATGTTATTGATGTCAACCCTAGTAGAGGTCCAGAAGCCTCTAGAAGTGATGGGTTTATTTGAAGGAATCTCCAAATGGTCCCCCTATGACATATATTTAAGCATGGTTCTCATGGGAAGATGCTTTGAAGAAGTCTACAAGAAGCCCTGGAAATATGGTTAATTGGTTAAGAAGCCCCAGAGGCATGGTCACGAATCCTTAAGTTAATTGAAGAAAAAGAACATGAAGGACATTGAAAATGCATTCAAAACCATCACAGATTGATAGTCCTCGACATGTTGTTTCCAACAATAGGTGGCACACCATGTGGTTCCTCACGGTTGAGAATTTATGCCCTATTAAAGATGAAGCCCCATATCTAAGGTCAAAGAAGTTACAAGTCGACCCCAAAATTAATTAAAGGAGAAAAAGTTGTTGCAAACAATAAGTTACAGGTTTGCTCAAAGATCAAGTAAAGAAGTTACTTGGAAGGGTATAAATACACATCAAAGAGACTCTCATTTGATGATCAATGAAGAGGAATTCAAGAAAGAATGTGAGTGCAAGTAAAGAAGTGGAGCAGTACGAAGGAGAGAAGTCTCAGAGTTGCAGATGTGCAAAGAGTTTCTGGGAAACCCTATCTGAGGTAACCCCTGCGGGTCAAGTATAGGGTGTCCTGCAAGTCTCCTGTTGGTTGTCCTGGTATCGTCACGCGAGGCCCCACTCATTTCCCAGTCTAGTCCCACAAGGCTAAGGAGAGGTTATGAAGAAGATGTCATCTTATTTATGTTGAATTCGAGGAAGGGTTGATGATCTGAGATCTGATGTACCAGGCTTTACATAATGAAAGGAATGTTTTCTATATGTTTTGAGGCTTGTATCTTGGAGATTTTGGTATATGCTTGAGGAATTTTTTGGAGGTTATGGAATATTCTTTGAGGCATATCTTGGATGGTTTGGCACATGCTTAAGGCATGTTTTGGCACATTCTTGAGGCTTGTATCTTGGATAGTCTGGCACATGGTTTGAGGTATATCTTGGATACTTTGGCACATGGTTTGAGGATATTTTGGCACATGGTTTGAGGAATGTCTTGGAAACTTTGGCACATGTTTAAGGCATATATTGTAGGCCTTTGGTACATTTTTTGATGCATATCTTGATGATTTTGGGCACATTATCTCAGCATAAGCTTTATGTGGTTGTTGGGTTGAACCAGTATTGATGATGATGATGATGTATCAATATCAATGATAGTAACAGTGACAATTGATTCTCTCATTTATATTTCCGGGAGGAAGGAAGGGGCAAGGAAAGGGGGTTGGAGCTGTAGAATCTAGGGAGTTTCATTTTCCTTCAGGTTGGAGGCTGTAAACTAGGGGGTTGGAGCCTCCTTCTAGTTGGAGCTAGAGAATCTAGGGAGTTGGAGCCTGTAAACTAGGGGGTTGGAGCCTCCTTCCAGTTGGAGCTGGAGAATTTATGGAGTCGTAGATTCCTTTATGTTGGAACCTGTAAATAGGGGGTTGGTGCCTCCTTCTAGTTGGTGTTGGAGAATCTTGGAAGTTGGTGCTTCTTGTGGATGTAATATTCAATATATATATTAAAAAGTGTTATGTGGTTTTCTCCCATTTGGGTTTCCACATAAAAATCTTGTGTATTGTGTATATGTGGTTATATGTTGATGATATAGTGAATGCAATCATAAGTTATAAATTTTTGATAACTTAATGTTTACA
>ML818344.1:25033-35043 GCA_009831015.1 Picea engelmannii | reverse complement strand
CCCTCTTAGTATTGGTGAATATTCCAACAATTGGTATCAGAGAAGGTCCTTTAGAAATAGTCTAATCACTGGAATGTAGATCATGGAGTGCACCAAGAATGGAATACCAATGTTTGATGATCATAACTATGCCTTCTGGAGCAGAAGGATGAAAATGTTTGTGCATGCACAGGGATTTGATGTCTGGAAATAAGTAGTAAACAGATACAAGACACATGCCACTCCCCCAATAGATAAAGATGGAAAGAAGCTTAGTGAAAATAATTTGAAGGCTAAAAACTCTAATCTAAATAGCCTGGTTGATTCAGTATATGTCAAGGTTATGCATTGTGATTCTGCAAAGGATATTTGGAACAAACTTCAAAATGTTTACGAAGGAGATGCCAAAGTCAAAGTGGCCAAGGTTCAAACTTATAGAGGTCAATTTGAACAACAAAAAAGGAAGGAATATGAAGATATTGCAACTTATTTTCTGTGAGTTGATGAAATAAAGAACGTTATTAAAGGCTTAGGAGAAGAAATTAAAGAACCAATAATTGTTCAAAAGTTATTAAGGTCTTACAATGAAATTTGATCCTAAGATTTCATCCCTAGAAGAAAGAGAAGATATTGCTACATTGAGTGTGGATGAGTTACATAGAACACTGACAACTTATGAAATGAGAACAGAGCAGGATAATCCATCCAAGATGGAAGAATCCTTCAAATCGTCCAAGAAGACAAGAAAGAATAAGAAAAATTCAAAGTCAAATTGTAGTTGCAACGATGATTCAAATGAAGATGAATAAATAGTCAACTTCATAAGGAAGTTGAAGAAAGAAATTGGCAAGTACAAAGTTAAGATTCCCTTAATGTGCTTTAATTGTGGCAAAATTGGTCATTTTTCTATTAAATGTCCTTATGATAAGAATTCAGATAGTGATGAAGAATAAGTTCCCAAGAAAGAAAAGAAATATCAAAAGGGAAATAAGAAAAAATATAAAAGAAAAGTCTTCAAGAAAAACCTCTACTCAAAAGAAGATAGTTCATCATCTGATGAGGATAATGATAGTGACAATGATTCAAAAAGAGTGTTCTTTAGGCAATGGAAACTCAGAAAGGAACCCTTGAAAATGACGAAAAATATTATGAAGAAGGTGAAGTATATATTGAAGCAGAACAAAGCATTTCCTTAAGTGAGCTAAAAAGAGAAAGGAAGTAAAACAAGTCACTCAAGGAAGAATTTATCAAGCCGAAGGAAGGTTCACAAAATCCCAAAAAAAATATGAAGAAGTCCAATAGATTATTAAAAATCTAAAGGTCTGGTTAGAATAAGCCACGAGGATTGAAAAAACACTCAAAAACCAGTTGGAAGAAAAACATAAAATAAACAAGTCTTTGGAAGCTGAAATTAATCAACAAGAAAGAAGACTTGAAGAAGAAATAGTCTCCTTGAAAACCCAACTTGAATAAGCAAAGAGAAAAAAAAAATAAGTAATGAATATCCAAATGATGAAGAAAGAGGAATATTGTGATAAGTTTGAAGAAGAATTCATCTCATTGAGGGTTGAAGTTGACAAGCTCAGCAAGAACTTGAAGATCTCTCAAGTACTAGAAGATATTCTCAGTTGTCAAAGGTCACCCTTCAATAAAGCAGGTCTTGGATACATTGGTGAGGCCTCATGCAAAGAAGATGCAAATACCAATCCCAACAACAGAATTGAATAAAGAGGAAGCTCCACATCTCCAGTAAAGAAAGTTGAAGAGAAGTGTTTTAGGTTGTTGGAAAGGAAGAATGAAGAGAAGGATAAGAATTATAAGATGATTTCATACTTGCATGGGGATGTGTTCAATCATCTTATTCTAAGAAGAATTATAAGAAGGATAAGATGATTTCAATCATGTATTCAAGAAGGGATATATTCAGTATAGATTCAAGAAGGATAAGATGAAGAGTAGGATGTGTTCAAGAATTATAAGATGATTTCATACTTGCATGGGGATGTGTTCAATCATCTTATTCTTGAATTATAAGATGATCTCAATCATGTATTCAAGAAGGGATATATTCATTATAGATTCAAGAATGTGTACTTGTTGCAGACTTGCAGATTTTGATTTGAAGATAGAGCAGACTAGTGGACATATTTGGTTCAACTTGAGAAGAAGAAATATGTAGTGATCAGTTGCAGCAGATTCAAAGAAACTCTCAGAACAGTGAAGTGGTAGATTAGTTAGCATTGCATACAGTTGAGTAGCAGATTCATGGATAGTTTTGGACAACAATGAATTCATGAGACATTTGGCACATCTAGAAGATAATACTTGACATGAACTAGAGAAGATACATGACAGTGGATGAAATCATGAACTCAATAGGAATTGTTGAAAGACTTGTTGATATGTTCAGCAAAACACATGACTTAGAAAAGAAGCACAGTGACAGGTGGAACCAGTTAGTCACAGGAAAGCAAGATGTGAGAGGAACAACAAGACAAGGGGAGAGAAACCATCATGAGGAGTTATACCATCAAGAGGAAATTATTGAATGATTATGTCAATGATGTCACCTCAGTGAAGACATGACAAGCCATGAAGACTTGAAGTCAAGTGATGAAGGAACTTTGACATGAACACTTTTAATATACGTAAGAGGATTACACCATGGAGTACCAATGGACAAGAAGCCCCGGAAGGGAGGAAAGGAAGCATATAAAAGAAGCCCCACATTGATCTACACAACATCTTGCAATGAAGACATGGGGAAATAAATTGTTAGGGGGAGTTATCCTTTTCCATTGATGTAAAAGGGGGAGAGAAAGAACAAAAGTAGTAGAGAAAGATCAGAAGCATGAAGACAGGGGGAGCAATGGTCACATGGGGAGTATGAGTGTTTCCATCAATTCCAAAGGCGAAGATTGTTGTAAAATTGGTTGTCATTGATGTCAAACCTAGTAGAGGTCTAGAAGCCTCTAGAAGTGATGGGTTTATTTGAAGGAATCTCCAAAGTTGTCCCTTTATGGCATAGCTTTAAGCATGGCCCTCATGAGAAGACGCTTTGAAGAAGTCTACAAGAAGCCCTGGAAATATAGTTAAGTGGTTAAGAAGCCCCGGAGGCATGGTAATGAAGCCTGAAATTAATTGAATAAAAATAGCATGAAGAACATTGCAAATTCATTCAGAACCATTATAGATTGATAGTCCTCGACATGTTGTTTCCAACAATAGGTGGCACGCCACATGGTTCCTCACAGTTGAGAATTTATTCCCTCTTAAAGATGAAGCCCCAAAGTATGGTCAAGAAGCCTCGGATCTAAGGTCAAAGAAGTTGCAAGTTAGCCCCAAAAATAATTAAAGGAGAAAAAGTTGTTGCAAACAAGAAGTTATAGGTCAGCTCAAAGATCAAGTAAAGAAGTTACTTGGAAGGGTATAAATACACATCAAAGAGCCTCTCATTTAATGATCAATGAAGATTAATTCAAGCAATAATGTGAGCACAAGTAAAGAAGTGGAGCACTACGAAGGAGAGAAGTCTTGGAGTTGCATATGTGTGAATAGTTTATGGGAAACACTATCTAAGGTGACCCTCGTGGGTCAAGTACAGGGTGTCCCACGAGGCCCCCACTGGTTGTCTTGGTATCTTCACACGAGGCCCCGCTCGTTTCCCAGTCTAGTCCCGCAAGGCTGAGGAGAGGTTATGAAGAAGATGTCATCTTGTTGATGCTAAAGTCGAGGAAGGGTTGATGATCAAAGATCTGACGTACCAGGTTTTACAGAATGAAAGTTATGTTTTCTATATGTTTTGAGGCTTGTATCTTAGAGATTTTGGTATATGCTTGAGGCATTTCTTGGAGGTTATGGCATATGCTTTTTAAGGCATATCTTGGATGATTTGGCACATGCTTAAGGCATGTTTTTTTACATGCTTGAGGCTTGTATCTTGGACATTTTGGCACCATTTTTGAGGTATATCTTGGATACTTTGGAACATGGTTTGATGCATATCTTGATGATCTTAGGAACATGATCCTGGTATAATATTTATGTGATTGTTGGGTTGAACCAGTCTTGATGATGATGATGTATCAGTATCAGTGACAGTAACAGTGACATGTTAATTCTCTCATTTATATTTTCAAGAGGAAAAAATGGGCAAATAAAGGGGGTTGGATCCTCCTTCCAGCGGGAGCTAGAGAATCTAGGGAGTTGGAGCTTCCTTCAAGTTGGAGCTTGTAAAATAGGGGATTGGAGCTGGAGAATCTAGGGAGTTGGATCTTGTAAACTAGGGGGTTGGAGCCTCCTTCCAGTTGGAACTACAAAATTTAGGGAGTTGTAGCTTCCTTCAGGTTGGAGCCTGTAAACAAGAGGTTGGTGCCTCCTTCTAGTTGGTGTTGGAGAATCTTTGAATTTGGTGCTTCCTGTGGATGTAATATTCAAGATATATATATATATATATATATATTAAAACGCATTCCAAGGTTTTCTCCCATTTGGGTTTCCACGTAAAAAAATTTTGTACTATTTATCTGTGGTTATATGTTGATGATATCTTGAATTCAATCATAAGTTATAAATTGTTGATAACTTAATGTTTACATGTTATGGTTAAAAATGATAAAAAGTGCTCAATATTGATTCACCCCCCTCCTCGGTATTGGTGAATATTCCAACGTTATTAAGTATTTCATATGAAACTAAATTGACATGCCCCATAATCTAGTTAACAACTAAAAGACTGAAACCAACATGAATCAGAATAACTTTAAATATAACCAACATTTTATGTCATAGGCCTTAGATAAGTCTATATTGATGACCATAGTTGTCAGCTTCTTAATTCTCATAGAATGTAGTCCCCCTTATGTAGTCCCAATGGCTTCATGTATTTGTCTTCCTACTAAAAATCTATATTTTTTTGGTGAAATAACTTCTGAAAGTACCCCTTTTAATCCAACAACTGACACTTTAGCTATAATTTTGTACACGCTATTACATAATGGAATAGGCCTTAACTCATCATAGGACTCGAGCTTATTAGATTTTGGGATTAGAACTAAAAATGTAGTATTAAGTGAGCCCAAAATCTTTTCCATGGTTTAGAACTCTTCAATAACTCTTAGCAATCCATCTCCCACTAGTTCAAAAAAGCCTAAAAAGAATTCATTTGTCCATCCATCAATACTTAGGCTCTTGTCCTATTGGAAGAATGATATAACAATTATGAATTCCTCCTTTGGTACCTCCTTAAACATCCTTTGATTGTCATTCTCAATTACTTGTGAGGAAAATAAGACTTGCTAGATTTACAATCTCTGCAACATTAGCTTGCTTGTGTTCTTTATAAACAAATTGAAAATGTTTCACTCCCAAATCAAATAACTCACTAAACTTATACCCACTACATATTCCTCATTCTTCGTTTCCCAAATGGTATTTACACTCTGCCTATAGTTGGTAAATTGATGAAAATATGTAGTTTTCTCATCCCCCTTATCAAGCCACACAACCCTACTTTTCAACCTGCACTCAACTTCCATCTTATCCAATGGCCTCGCCTTCTTCTCCTCCAATTCCTTAATTCTTTTTAATTCCTCCTACAAAAAACACCCCTTCCATTATGTTCATATGATATTAACATCTCATCCTCAATTTTCTTTATAATTCTATCCGTATTTTTGTATCTCTCAGTAGTCCAAGCCACCACTTTGACTATTACTAGACACACTAGTTTTACCATTATAGCTCCTCAATTCAATTCTAACGAGATTCTAAAATTCCTCCTCATTTATCCAACCTCAATTGAACTTAAATGGACATGATGGATTTTCATCTTTTAACTCTAATTGAAGAAATATGGGACAATGATCAAAACAATCCCCAACATAAAATCCAAGATTTGA
Organism: Picea engelmannii; assembly: GCA_009831015.1. Lineage (NCBI taxonomy): Eukaryota > Viridiplantae > Streptophyta > Pinopsida > Pinales > Pinaceae > Picea > Picea engelmannii. The sequence goes on along the minus strand of ML818344.1, from coordinate 29,164 downwards.
ATCTATCCACTTGATTCAACAAAGGAATAGAAACCAAAAACCTATCTAACCTACTAGAGACTCCAACCTTCCCAACCCTATTATTTCTCTAGGTGAGTTTGAGAGAGATAGGTTCCACACCAACCAATCCTACTTGTTCTATTCAATGTTTAAAAAAATCAGCTAGTTGAGATTCAACCCTGGTTGTAACTCCCCACACTTCTAATCTATGCAAGGTAAATTTCAAGTCTTTTCCAATAATAACCTTCTCGTCCTTAACAATTACTATAGCAAATAAATTCTCCCAAAAAAAGTGCTTCTCATTATAAGGTCCATACAAATTCATCATTGTAATTGTCTATCCCAGACCCTTGCATATAAATTTAGTGCATAGACCTAAAAAAATAGAAAATGAATATAGTAAACAAAGACTCATCCTCCAACCTAAATTAGACCTATAGAATTTCCATATGCATTAACAATAATGAACTCCCACTCTTTGAATATTCTCCTTAGACTACCCACTAATTTATCCCCATTCCCCATAGTTTCCTACAAGAGCGTTATCTTAGGCTTCTTTAATTGTACTAATCTAGATAGGGATAGTTCTTTATGTTGACTACCTAGCCCCCAAATGTTCAACAAAAACAATTTCATTTATTACCATCTCTCAAGGGTTGTCTTTCTCTAAGGATCCCAATTATAGTCCTCTGCCTACCTTGCTAGATTTATTTTTTGGCCTTCTCTTGTGCATTTTGTAAGAAATATTTCCTTTCCATTGGCATTGCTCCTTTATCCTTCTCAGTAGTACCTAATTGCAGTACCTCCTCCTTATCCCCAAAAATTGTGTTGGAGTCCTAGCTTGAATATGAAGAGGAGAAACTAATGGGTTTAACCCATCCCAAGGAGGAGGGTTCATTATTAAGGACATACCCCTTAACCCCTTCCTTAATATAGTGACTAGCCATAGGGATTAATGACATTTATAATGTTGTAGGCCATTTCTCTTTAAGCATCTAATTTACCCCATATTGACTTTTATAAATCAAATATGTTGGTGTGTTAAAAGACTTACCAATAGTGTCAGGGGAAGTCTCAACTTGTTTTTGCACCAAAGTTTCATCCTTTGGAGTCAGAAGGAGAAATGAAGCTTGAGTGACCTTATCTATCTTTTGGGGCATTTCCTTCACTATGAATACCAGTGACCCCCTCAATATCCTAACCAATCATAGAGTCTTTAACATCAATGATATGATTTGTCTTATCCTCATTTTTTCTCCACACCTATTTAACAAAGGGTAATGAACAATCACTTGTGATATGTCCATACTAGTGACATCTAAAAGAATGAAAATGAACATAGTATATTCCACTAACTAAGTGTGTATATCCTTGCCAACCTCGATAAAAAAACTCTCTAATAGACCATCTCTAATATTAACATCAACCAACACCTTGTCCATGGACCAAAATAAACTTGTTTTGAGAGAAGTATCCACTAATATAGATATCCCCAGTAAATTCCCAAGCTCACCCATGAAATTTCCATCTAGAGCTCCAAGGGAAAGCTAAAAAATTTGACCTAGCTAAGGATTTTGTGGGCCAATTTTGAATGAGGGGAAAAACAAGGATGTCATGGTTTCAAAGATAGGAATGAGGGCCCCTAAAACCAAGATCCTCCAAGTAGTGTAGATGTGTCACATTTTGAATGAAAGTAGAATCCCATCCATCCCCCTATCAAAATGTGGAACATAAGGCCATACCCTATAATAGGCACCCAAACTCTATAACAATGAATTTAAGGACTCCTCATATATCTTCTTACATGTGATTTCGTTGATTAAAGCCCTTCCAAAAATTTCTATAGCTTGCTCAACTCTTAAATATTTGCCGACAACCATTTCACTCTAGAATTCATTTTCTTTATTACTTTCCTAACCCTTTTTCTCTTGTATCTTCTTTGCATTCCAAAACCCTATGGAAATCCTTCTTAGCACCCACCAAACAGTCCATGTCTAGACTGCTCCTAATAAAACCTACCCCCTTAATTGGATCTTGCACCACCAGATAACCGTCATCCAAACTCAGCTTTGATAGCTCAAGTTGCTCCAATGCAACAACTTTTAGAACCTGGATGCATGAGGAATGAGTTTCTCTAAATTAATGACACTCATTACTCTCACCTATCTGGACCCCCACGTCATCAACCTCCATTACACATCTACCCTCCGATCTTCTAACACCTATACAATGTGCATCAAGTTTTTTCAAATAGACCCATATGCCCTTTGAAAAGACCTCCCTATCCACTTTAGAGCCTAAACCTAATTTTCCAAGTCTTTTGTGGAGCCCCCCTTGTCTCCATCAACCTCAACTTATAGGTTCTCCTCAAGGCTTTCCATAGCTCGACAAGACCTCAAATATTCAAATATGTCCATACTTGCAATAGTGTCATCAAAGCAGTGAATCAGTTAAACCTCAACCTCCATATATGACCTAGAAGGACAAAATCATTGTACCAAAAATGCTAGCACCCATCAAACCCTAGCTCTCAAAAACCATGATCTAAAGCCATAAAAATGATACTTAATATATTTTTTTTCCATAGAAAAAATATCATAATTTTATTCAAAATGAAAAAATTATATTCATCACATACTTTACAACATTCATTGATACCTTAACAAATCTAAGAGGGGTAAAATCTTCACCTCCACAGTATATGAACTGAAATGAATAGTCCATAATGTCCATCTATATATACTTCAAATAAAAATCTCCATAAAATAAATGAGGATATTTAGTGAGTGCCCAAAAACATATCACATTCCCCCTAAACAAATTATCTCATAAATTACATAAAACCTCAAATACAAATTAATGTCAACGACTCATAAAAAAAATCCAGACATAAGGAAAATATTTGTATAGTAGTGAGCATCCAAAAAAATATCACAATCCCCCTAAACAAATTATCTTGGAAATTACATAAAACCTCAAATATAAACCAACATCAATTACTCATAAAAAAAATTCCAAGCAGAAGGAAGATATTTTTATAGATCTCAAGAAATAAACAAATTATCTCGAAAATTACATAAAACCTCAAATATAAACCAGCATCAATTACTCATAAAAAATTCCAAGCAGATGGAAGATATTTTTATAGATCTCAAGAAATCTCATCGTGTGTAGTCTTAAAAAAAAAAAAGGATGATGGACATATTCAACAAAATTGACTTCTTCTTATAATCCGATGACCATGTGTCAAGTGAACCCCAAGTTTTGATAACCTATCAACATCTTCATTTCTTTCCTTGTAAGCATATAGAAATATATTTTATTAAACACAACAATAATATCCTTGATCTCATCAATTCATCTATTAATGATTGCACATGAAATTCATCATAGTAAATATATTTTTTCTAAATACATAATTGAAATTCATATTTTCTATTTATAAATAAAAATATCTATAAATAAGTATATGAATTGTTTATCTAAATATAAAAACAAAACATTACACATAATAAAATATTAAAATTATATTAAAAAGTACTGATAAATTTAATCTTGATTATTGTTTTTTGTATTTGAAAAATACTAATAAATTAGTAAAAACTTATACATTAACAATTAATGAAAATGGAATAATTATTCATAAGATGAAAATGTATGACACTTGGTTCAAGTTGGATTCCAGTGAATCCAATATCAGCACAAAGATTTTATTATATAAAATACCATATTTTGATTAGCAAACACTTTACTCCCATAGTTTATGGGAGGACACGACACTTGAAAAAAAATCTCCAACACCATTGAAAATAATTAAGATAGTGTTGTTAGAGATGAGGTGTAACATCAACTTCGAAAAAGAAAAGTTAAGTAACCTTCGTGATTAGGTTATTAAAGAGATGAGATGCAACAACCACCTAAAAAGGAAAGTTAAGATGCTCCTCATACCTTCATGTAAGTATGATGTAAATGGAAAAAATTATCATTTTTCATTGAATAGTAATTATTATGAAGTATGATGTAAATGGAAAAATGATCATTGCTCATTGAAGAGTAATTATTATTTTATTTAAAAAGACAGTCTATATTCAAATCCACAAAGATATCACATTGTATTCATGGTTTTTTGGT
>ML818343.1:165041-175599 GCA_009831015.1 Picea engelmannii | reverse complement strand
TTTATATTGAGAATTGATGCAAATCCTAACAAGAACCCGATTTCTTGTCAGTCATTCTGTAAGGCAAACACCAGAACACCAGAATGGTAGCATATGTGAGGTCCATCTGCAAGGTTCCCCCAAGTCTCTTTATCCACGATCTTGACAACAACAAGCCATATTTTTGGGGAACATCAACTACCACAATGTCCATGACCACACTTTTCATGGGTAGTTGAAACAATGTCACAACCAGATCTTTGATGACCCCAAGACACTGTACTTTCCTAGAGTCAAAGGAATATAAGTCATGGTATGATTTCATGATCTCTAGTCCTAGTTCTTCCATGAAAATTTTGGGCATGATATTATGAGACGCCCCTGAATCCATCAGACAATTATGCAACACCTTATCATGTATATTCAGGGATGTATAGAAGGGAGGGGATGAATCATCTCTATATTCTATCATAGGACCTAGGATGACTGCTGGCTTTTCATCTTGTAGGTTGATTAAGTCTATGGGATGATTTGGGGGTTCAAGAAACAACAATTTAGAGAGGCTTCTTTTGAAATCTTCATGCTTGACTATCTCTGAAAGGGGTACGAGGATCCTGATTTTATGAATTTCATGCTCAAAGTTGAAAAAGGAGGGGGGCTTCAGATTTTCTCTCAATTCTGGGACAGGGTCTTTGGGTATCGGTGAGGGGTTCTGAGCTTTCTTTTATTTTTTTTGTTTGTTTCATCTTTGGCGGGCTTCTCTTCTCTAGGAGCTGGATCAACGACGTCAAACTTCCCTTCTTTCTTCTTAGACCATAGGTTGTATTTGTTGGGACCACTATTTTCCTTCTCCCCCTTACTCAACTCATTTATTTGACTATCTATAAGGGAATCCTCATATGCAGATTGAGTTAAATGGGGAAAAGGGGAGGTGTCTCCAATACAATGAATTTCAGGGCCAAACTCTTCTTCTTCCCTTTCCTCATCAGCAACAAGGTTATTTTGGAGGGGGGCTTGAATTTTATGATCATCCCTCTCTCTATTTCTTTGCTCTCTCGAGAGTATTTGAGGGGCATTGTTATTCAATCTTCTGAATTTGCCTCTATTATCAGTATTTGGGACATTCTTATAACCTTTCTTCCCTTCAAATTTCATCTTCTCCATTTCTACAGCCAAGGACTTCACCATCTTGGTTAATTCATCTACTTGAGGGTGAGATGCAGAAGAACCAGAAGTTGAGGCCTCAGATCTTCCTCTTCCTCTATCTCTGTCATCTTTGCTCCTAAGCCTGTCAACTACCAACACATTGGATTCTACTTCCAGGGCTGCATCTTGCATATGAGGAAGAAATCGAGGTTGAAAGCACTAGTATAAGTGATTTTGGCAGAGGATTTTGTAGGCTTTATCTCGACGGGGGTCTTATTTTACATCTTGTTGAATATTTTGGAGAAGTTAGAGACATATTATCCCTCTTTTTTCTTCAGGGACCCAAACTCGGTGATATAATACATAAAGTCTTTTTTATCCCCCCACTACCTCAAGAAAGAAACATCTATAGCCTTGATCCCATCAATAGATCCAGGGGTCAATCCCCTAAACCATTTCCTAACCTCACCATCAAGGCTCTGGACAAAGACTCTCATCCATACATCTTCATTTTCAATGTTCATATTGTCTACATAACTGTAAAAGGAAACAAGGTGTTCTTCGACGGTCATGTCTTCCTCTCCCGTGAACTTAGGCATATAATTTAGGTAATATCTAGCAGGGAGAGTGTTCATGGGATGCGGTAGGACTAGAGGGGCATATCTTGCAGCCACTATGGAATCCATTATGTTTCTAGAGGAATTGGCACCTGCCATAGGGATAATAGGTGGAGGAGAACTAGGAGGGGAAGGGGTTCGAGTAGGGAAGACTGGAACTGAGCTTCTAGGAGGAAAGGGAAACAACAAGGAATTTGAAGAAAAGGTTATAGGGTTTGAGGGAACATGAGTTTCCCTTTCTGTAAAACCAGTAACTCTAACAGGAGGAGGGGTGGTATAGCCCAGAGTGGGAAAATCTTCCACGGTCCTAGGGATAAAACATAGAGAGGAGTGACAAGGATTTATCCCTCCAATCGCAGACTAGGAGGGGAAAACTCAACAAGAACACTCCCAAAATTTAAAATTCTAGAAACTCCAACAAAGGGTGTAACAGGAAAATGAGAAATATATATTGGAGTTGCTATAGGAGGATGGTAAAAATTATCAGAAATACCTGGTTCAACAGCTGAAGTACGTTCTTGAGGGGTCTTTCTTGTTCTGACAATTTTCTCCAGGTCAGCTTCAGGAGTCACTAGAGGCAGTTGTGGAGTATACCTCGTGTGTCTACTTCTAGAATCCACAGATAAAACAATGGAGTCACTAGTGGATTCACATCAATGGATTCACCACAATGGAGTCGTCAAGTGCGCAGTTGCAATATTTGATGTACTAAGTTCTAATGCACCTTCAGAACTAGTAAGCTTTGTCGTTCAATCCCAGGGAAAATCTTCAATTTTGTCCTCACCATCGGTGCCATAAATGTTATCACCATAAGTCACCCCTAGATTGTGACAAAGGTAAGCCGGATACCCATCAATATTTTGTGTCAAGGGTTGGTTATGAAAGGGTCAAACATGCACAATATCAAGAAAATATCATCTTAACTCATAAAACTGGACTGATATGCATAATAAGGTGAGGTTTGGTTTAACTTCAGTTAGTAGGTTGTAGTAAGGGTGAGTATGAGGAATACTTCAGTGAAGAATGTAGAGGTATGTCATGAACATCAGGCTTTCCAGCAACCTAAGGAAGAAAAACTAAAACACAAGGTGTTCTTGAATTCAAATTTCAAAGGAACTAAAAGAAATTATAACAACACTATAATCAAACTTATCATAATGCAGTCACAATAATTCAAGTGAATCAGTCAACCATGAAATCTTTCAGTATCAGAGAGAAACAAGAGGGAGCAAGAAAGCTGACTTTCATTAAACAAGAAATCTCAGATTACGAAGCATAACCAGAGAACCAGAGTGTTCATTAAAACTTTACAAATTGGGAGCTTTGCTCTACCATCGACCATAACAAAATATCAAAACTGAGTATTTCACTCAAAAACAACTTGCTCCCTTCAAAAGAACACTCTAGTTATTGCATTCAAGGCTTGTCATCTGCATTTTCTCCTGTCAGGCTCCATTTGTATTCTTCTATCAGACACAAGATTAGATGAGTATGGGATTCATCAGAAAAACCATGGCAGGGAAACTTTCGGCTGACAGTCTGCCCTCCATGACTAGATTTTCCATGCTTTACATTTATGTGGTAAAACAAGGTTTCAACCACCTTCCTCATTTTCATTAAATTCTTTCATGGGGATCCGGGCAAGATCTGACACCCATGAATGTTCTAGGCAAGCTCACGACTCTTTAAGTCAATTCTGGTGCCTTGAGGCCATGCAGATATTTCTCGGTCACTGACTCAGGCACTTTGTTTCTTGGCACAACTCTTTTCCTTGCCCCGTGTGACTTCAAGCCATGACCTCATGATTATTTCATGTGCGTCGCGATTTCATGTTTCGTGAACTCATGCTGCATTCTATACTTAAACCTCCAAGTCACGAAATCACGATGCTCGGATCAGGTGACACACGTCCCCCTTGATCAGACGACCCAAACAACATCGACACTTTGGGACATCGCGCTTCGTAAATCTTCAAAACTCTTCCCTCTTACTTTCCTGACTCGCGAAATCACGAAAAGATGGTCCAATGGTCTAGATCTCTTCTTTGATCATTGACTACGATCTTATCCCGATTTCACATTTCGCGAGTTCTGATGACTGGCTCCTTGACTGCTCCATCTCGTGAAACCACGAAACACTGATCGCTCACCACGTGTCCTTCACAACACCAACAACTAGGATAAAACTCATGATTTGGGACCTCTAGCGCTATATTTTGTGCAACTGTGCGATCTTGATCACCCGATCGTCATCGATCAGATCCTTCTCGCTCGCTTGATTTGAGTCCACATCAAACCACTTCAAGTGTTGTGCTTGGTGGTCATGATCATGGCCTGTGAACCATTACTCGGATGACTGGCTGAGGGCTTGAGAAAACAAAAGGATTAGTGGCAGAGGAAAAAAGAGGGGTGATCAATCTTAGGGAAAACATGAAGGATAAGGGATGATATTTCTCAAGCAAGCTGCTAAGGAAAAACAAGTATATCAAACGGGTGAAAACAAACAGTTGAAAACTATGAGATGAAAGGAAAACATATGATCGAGTCTGGAAAAGGAGAGAAACAAGTGAAATTACAGACCTAGGTAGAAAACACAGAATCACAAGACCCTGACAAGTTGATGTGCTAACACTCTTTACCAAGAAAGTAGGTCTGAACGAGTACTTCCATAGTCACTCGTCAGCCCCGTTTATCAACTTGAAATGAAAACCTTACCAACATATTCTTACACTGAGAACGAGCTTATTTCTTAGTTCTTCCTCGAACTAGAGAGCTTGCAAGTGCTCTTTTTTTCTTATCGATATTGGTATTTGGACTCTCCTTTCTCGTGCAGATGCCTCTCCCCCATCTCTTCCCACGAATTACCTCTTTTCTTTCCTTCCTCAACAAGGTTGCATGGGTCTGAATCTCTAGGTCGTGGTCAGGTCTGAAAGTCTTGAATATGGGTACTCTGCCCCATCTCCTCATTAACTCTTGAGGAGGACTCTTCCAACTACCAATCTGACTGGTAATTCATTTATGGGTCAAAGAAGTTTTCTGAGTCTGAGTCATTAAATCCAGTAAGGTACTGGTTTGGTGGGGGGATCACCTCAACCATTTTTGTTTCCCCTCACCATATCTCTCATAGCATCCATGGTCTATCTTGGCAAACCCCCCTTTCAGCAGTTATGAATTTCATTTTCTATTAATAATAGAAAATACATACATTGACCTTTTATAACAAAACAATACACAAAATCAAACATTCACACATATTTAGTCTGCCATAGTCTCTTGGCCAATTATAATTATATTTACAAACTAGGGGAAACATGGGTATTACAATCCCCTCTCCCTTAAAGGAACATTGTCCTCGATGTTCTATCTGTCGATGTGATCCGTATGTACATAAGTAAACAAAAATTGGTATGCATGTTTCATGGAATCCTCCATTTTCCATGTAGCCTCATCTGGGCCAAAGTGTTTCCACTACACCTTGACCTGTGCAATGGTTATGTTCCTAATTGGGGTTTCCTTCCTCTCTATTATGCATTGTGGTTCTGGAAGGAATTCTCCCTCTGGTTACACCCAAATCACAGAACAGTCAATTATATGATTAGAATCATGTACATATTTCTTCAATAATGAAACATGGAAAACATTATGTTCCTTCACTTCGGGAGGAAGCGCTAATCTATATGCTATCGGTTCCACTCTATCCAAAATTTCAAAGGGTACAGAATACTGAGGTTCCATCTTGGCACAAGCTCCCATTCTCAAGGAGCTTTTCCTGGGTCTAACTCAGAGATACACATGATCCCCTATTTTGAACTCTCTAGGAGTCCTCTTTCGGTCTGCATAGATTTTCTGTCTATCTTGAGCTATTTTCAGATTTTTCTTTATATGAATTACTTGTTGTTCCATTTCTTTCAGCATGTCTAGCCCGATTGAAATTCTATCTACCGGGTTATCCCAGTTGATAGGTAGGTAGTAGGTAGTCTTCCCACTTCTTAAGATGATGCATTACATGCATCCTCAACATGTTGTTAGCCTCTTTCTCATATACAATCATTAAGTCTTAGTATACCACCTTTATTTATTTTACATACTAGGATATAGTTGTTATCCTAAGTGTGTTTCTAGATTCCTATATTGTATCCTCCTACCTTATTGAGGTGTCGATGTGAGAACAATTGAGGTGGTTTCATTATTGTATTATATATTTGTATCATTAAGATGAATACAATGTTGAGAATTATGTCTTGAGGCCTTTTCCGCCAATATTCTTGTCCTAATATTCTTATGTTCCATTTATTCAATTGGTATGAGAGATATATTGTTTTTAGGTCCTAAATAAAGCTATGAAAGTTATCAATATGAATTGAATGGATGACGTGGGAGATTTGTTTCAATGGTCTTGACATGTCAAACATGTTTTGTAGGATTATTGCAGCTGTAAAATGGTTTTTTGCATCATTGTTCGGTAGATCCTTAAGGTCCGATGAGAGATAAGTAACATCTAGTTTATTCAAAAGTTTCTCTATATTTTATCAAATTGATATATAGGTCTAGCATGTGTTTCAACAGATATGTACATGGAGATTCGTACATAGAGAAATCTTTTATATATAATGCACAGATCTACATCTGTTAGGTAAAAACACGGCCATATATCTCTCATTTTTTTTTAAGATATGATAAAATAAAATTATGTCGATCACAACAGTTCTGTCCATATGCAAGAACTATGTGCATCTGTCCTTTGAAAAAAATGTTATTCGATTTCCTTTCCATCTCCACGTTGACAACAGGATTCATTATATCGATTGTGGACATAATTTTTTAAATTTGTGTACATTCTCGCTTCTTGGAAAATTGTTGTTATCTCTGCAGCACTGATTTTATCAGGTTGAGATACATATTATTCAAGGTCTACCATGTCACTAAGGTTTATTTTTGGTTGTGAAAATCTGGAAAACAAGGTATTTCTTCCTCCTATCAGATCTGGTCTCCACTAGAATAGCGATTCGATTATTCGTCCAATAATCCGTCCAGTGATCCAACATAGAAATAAGGATCCTCTCCATTGAAGATCTGAGCTGATCTTGCAGTTACCGAATATTTTATAATAGTTGATTGACCTGTCCATGTGGTTGTTTACGTTTGACTAATCAAGGTAGTCTCAGAATTATAAAATGATTTTTCCAGGAAATGCAACCCAAGGAGTTTGTCTTTTGCATTGTCTATGCTGTCATGATTTTGAGCAAATCTACAATTATGATAACCTTGCAGATCACATGGTTGGAAAGGTCTATGTCCAGTTCTTAGAAGAAGAACAGACAGCTACCACTTTGAAGGCCATGCAAGATAAATAAGGATTTGCATAGAAAGTTGTTCGGCTACTTTTGGGGTTCAGAGGTGGCTGGAGGCGAAATAGAAGCCGAAGTCTGAGTCCTCTGAGAGTGCATGCGACCTCACGTTGAAGAGTGGAGGACGTAGAGACAAGGATATTGCATTTTGAAAACGAAGTATATACCTGGGTGCATGAAACACATGAGACCTATTGGAAATTGGCAGATCGAGTCCCACGATCTAAAATCTTTGATTTTATGTCGTGAGGGTTTCAACTTTTTCCGTGAGGGTTTCAATGAATTGATTCATTCCAAATCTATTTTTCTGTTGTTCCATATTTTAATTTGCAGTGATTCCAAATCTATACTTGTGTCATGAAGCGATCTGCATCACAACAATCTCCCACACACAGATCTGCAAAGATTGGTTTCTTCCTTGCCTCACACGCAACAAAAATCACGGACAAATCCCATAAAATTTGGTCAAAGATATTCCACAATCCACCTCTGTCAACACATGTTCTATATCTCCACGTGTTGATGAACCCAATGTGCAACATATCATGTAGAAACGAACTCACGGATCTCCATTTTTCCCATGATATTGCCTACGATTTCATTGTTCGTGCATTTCTCAATTCATGCCAGGGTAAGCATGTGTTGAAGGATAAATTGGACATGACTGAATATTGAAAGACTCTTGGTTATTTTAAAAAGTTGCATGCATATAAGACAAGTCTATGCACACATTTTAAGAATCTTTTTGTTTTAATAATATGGGTTTTAAAATTATAAAATATTATAATAATTTCATTGGGAGCCATAAAATTTTTGTCTTTATGGTATGACATTTGTAAAGGAGAAATAAGGTTATTTTTGTAGTTTGAAGGGGAGATCTTATTTTTTAAATGTATTTGAGGTCTTTACTTAAGGGGGGCATATTGAAGTATTTAATTACTTCAAAGAAGTATAAAAGTCTACTTAAAGGTTTGGCATTAAGATGTGATGATAAAAACTGTCATTGAGAAGTGAATAGCTCTTAAGTGTAAGAGCTTATTGTATCAAGAATAATAAAAGTTACGCATTACACACGGAGTACACAATAAGTCAAGGAAATGCATTCTCGCATAATTAAAGTACAATCAAGCACATATGATTGAGCATTTACAAACAATCAAATCATATCAGTCAAGGAAATAAAATCAAATTAATCAAAGGAGCAATTCAAATTGTTGTAGCAATGGACACATCAAACACCTAATATTCAAGGACTCAAACGTCATCAAAGTAGTCAACTTTGAAGATCAAATATAATTATTTTGTAAGTGTCAAATCAAATCAAGTTGAATTTTTTTGTAATTGGGTGCATTCTCAGTTGAGCCCAACACCAAAGAGTCATTGTATTTTTGAGTTGTAATTGACAAAGATGAGTAGTTGAATGAATCATTGTAATACTTTGGGATGCATTTTCGGTGGTAACCGACATCCTCAACTTGTTGAAAAATTCAAGTGAGCGAGTTCAAGCGAGCCTGAAGTACAAGTGAGACTCAAGAGAAAGTGAACAAGCAAGCGTGTTCAAATGGAGCGAAGTCGTGAATTATTAGAGTTACTAAACACTCTAATAAACAATGATGAAGATAATGTAGTCATACTTTACAAAGAAACACTTCAATCAGTGCTAACTTGTTTGCAAGTGACACAAGCTAAATTTATAGTTCTTCAAGAACAATCCCATCTATTGAATGATAAGTTGATAGAACTCAAAAGTCAACAACCAGTGAAGTTTTCTGAACTAGTTTTTGTTCAGAACAACCCTCTCTGTGATGATAATGATAATAATGATGATAAATATGATCAACAGTCAGTGAAGGAGAACATTGGCAAGCCAAATTCAGAAAATGAATCGCAAGAAGAAGATGCCAAAGCACAAAGTGATACAACAAGTATAAGTGAATGTAAATGTGAAGTGCGTCATCAAGTACAACATGATCTTTCCAAACCCATCATCATAACTTGGGAAGAATTACACTTCAATAGAAATCGACATGGCTTAGGATATGAAAATCAAAACAGTTTTCATATTCCAAATTACTCCAAACCAATTTTGTTTGTGAGTGTTGGATTTCTTCAAGAAAATTCAACTTCACCTGTTCAAGTTCAACATCAGAATGATAAGTTCCAACATTGCAATCGAGTTGGTTACATGGAGAATCAATGTTTTGATCTCCATCCTTGTCAGAATTGTGGCAAGAAAAATCATGCATCAGATAAATGTTCTAAGAGAAACAAACCCGCAAGATTGAAGATTCACTATGAGTGGATTGATCCTTGGCAATGGTCATCAACTCTCAAACGATTATATAAGTCTTACTGGAGAATACAATCTCGAGTAAAGACGTGTCTTGCACCAGATAGTGAAATGTGTATATAACTCCAAAGTGGTCCCCTTATGGCGTATCTTTCGAGCATGGCCCTCATGGGATGAGATAACATGTGGTTAATTCCACATGCCCACTTTGAGTTATACACAAATGGAGTAAAAGTGAAACTCTCATGCACCATAAAGGGGGGAGTTCATAAATCCAGTGAAGATCGTTTTTGTGAAACCACTTGTGGTCTCTCCTTTCAGCTGACAAAGGGGGGAATTGATTATGGAATTGAATATTGTTGTCAAACAGAGAGTTTCGACAACAACAAACATCAAATATGCCAGATGGGCATAAAATTTTCCAAATGGACAGCTGTGATCTGTATATGACAGACTTTGGTAGACTGATGGTTCTATATTGAATCATACACAGGGATGTTGATTTTGAGAGAAATGATGTGGACATTTGGTTCACTTAGATGGTCATTGGACCTAGCAGAGGACAAATGGATCCTACTGCATTGCAACTTGGCATTGATTGAGTTGTCAGGAATTTTCAGGGATGTGGCAGACTTGCAGCTGATTCACTTCTCTTTGTTCACTCTCATCATATTGGAGTTCACATCAGTGAACAAAATTGTTGGCATTCTGGCTCACATGATTACACAGTGAGGTTTTCCAGATTTCTCAACATCCAGATTTGGCAATTTTTCAGGCAGTTCTTCATTGTAGCTCAGCTCAGGAGTTTCATCATGAAGACATGGAGATATACCATTTTATGCACTTGCTTTGCTGGTATTATTACTCAGACTTATGATTGAGGGGGGGAATATTATCCTCTTTCTCATATACAATCATTAAGTCTTAGTATACCACCTTTATTTATTTTACATACTAGGATATAGTTGTTATCCTAAGTGTGTTTCTAGATTCCTATATTATCTCCTCCTACCTTATCTCTTGATGAGGTGTCGATGTGAGAACAATTGAGGTGGTTTCATTATTTTATTATATATTTGTATCATTAATATGAATACAATGTTGAGAATTATGGCTTGAGGACTTTTCCGCCAATATTCTTGTCCTAATATTCTTATGCTCCATTTCTTCACATGTCCT
>ML818343.1:151726-164941 GCA_009831015.1 Picea engelmannii | reverse complement strand
ATAGTGGACATACCTTATGAACGCTTCTCCTTAAATCTCTGTTGTTCCTTGCTCTGCTTCAATGCTCTTGGGCTGTCCAATCACGACAATACAAACCAATCGAAGTACAAGCAAATTAATGTATTCAATATCTAGTCTATACATGTGATCAAGGAATCATGTAATAATATGACATCATCATTATGGGAAAGGGACATATTCATGTATTGATTTAACTGAAAGAGAAATATACAACCTGAGCCTTGATGTCATAGATCTCCTTTCAATGGATTTTAGTTATGACACACACACTTGCTCATGTATGAATAAAATCAACCACATAAGATGACTTTGTTGTTGTCCTTTGCTGCTGTAGCTTCAGTCCTCCATACAGTCTTGCCCTGGTTCTCCAATCAATCTCTTACTAGCTTTCTTCTAGTCTTTCTTATTATTGTTCTTGTTAACCCTTTCCATGAGCAATCTCCTCAATATATAGTAGAATATAACTTAGTTACTTGGATAGGGAATGATCCCAAGATATCTGGAAAGTCAGTATTTTTCCAACCTTTCGAAAGCCAACTCATCCTTCTAGAAGATTCTTTCTAGAAGGATCGAGAAATCATCCATTTTCCTTATTTAGAAACATGTCCGCACCCTGACTTCAAGTACAGTGCGAGAAGTTCGCAGTCAAGCTGAAGGCAGCCTGCGGGAATTAAGGATTCTCGCAGGAGAGTATATATGCAGCCTGTGAACTATTTTTAAATTATGCTTTCTGGAAACTGACAAGTGTAATCTTTATCATGAAAAATGTTCTTAATAAAGAGTTTGATTTTCTATTATCATGACACTGTCATGACATCATCCCGATGACCAAAAATGTGGATAACAGTCCACCACTACCATGATGACATCATTCTATTTTGTCAATTATGGTAATCCTGTGATGAAATCCATGGAGATGGTTTCCCATTTCTATTCTAGGATTGGTAGGGACTGCAGTAGCCCTGATAGATGTCGATGTTTTGCCTTAACCTACTGATGTTCTAGACATTTATCAAATTAATCAGCTATGTCCTTTTTCATTCCCGACCAATAAAATAATTTCCTAGTGGTTGTGATCATCTTCTGATAACCAGGATGACCAGTATATGGTCTTTTGTGTATTTCATCCATCATGAACCTCTTCAAGTCATCACAATTTGGAATATACAACCTACCATTGTAAGTTAGTAGGCTATCATTCAACAATTTATAACCCTCATACTTCAACCCTGTAGGCTCTTGTTCTAAGTGTGATTTTACAGTCTTAGAAAATGCATCTGTTTCTTGTGCAATTTTGACTCTCTCCCTGACATTCATTTCACAAGTGCTTACAGATTCCAGGTGAATCACTTTCACACTTCTGCTAAGGGAATCAACTACCCTATTTTATTTTCCTTTGATATGTTTGATTTCAAAATCAAACTCACTAAGGAGAGCCATCCATCTAGCTTGTCTAGCATTAAGTTTTGGTTGATCAAACATATACCTCAACCCACTATTGTCTGTCATAAGCACAAATATTCTACCTAGGAGGTAATGCCTCCAAAATTTTAAAGCATGCACTATGGAAACCAATTCTAGATCATGGGTCACATAATTGATTTCATGCTCATTCAACGTTCTGGATTCGTAGAAAATCACATGTTCTTATTGCATAAGGACTCCTCTGAGTCCTTCCTTGTAGGCATATGTACACACAAGGAAGTCCTTATTCGGATTTGCAATATTTAGCACAGGTGCATTGGTTAGAAGCTATTTAATCCCTTGGAATCTCTCTTCACATTATGATGTCCAAAGAAATTTAACCCCCTTTTTCTGAAGGGAAGTGATTGGGCAAACAATCTTGAAAAATCCTTTTATCACCCTCCTATAGTATCCTTCTAGGCCCATAAAGGATTTGATATCAAATACATCCTTTGGGGTAGGCCAATCCATAATGGATTTTATCTTGTCAGGATCAACTACCACTCCTTCTTCATAAATAACATGGCCTAAGTAATGGACTTGTTTCTGGAAAAAGTCACACTTACTAAACTTAGCATAGAGTTGATGTTCTCTTAGTACTTGAAGTACTAGCTTGAGATGTTCTTCATGATCTTCCTTATTCTTGGAATAGATTAGGATATCATCAATGAAAACTGATATGAATCTGTCTAAGAACTTACTGAGTACATTATTAATTAATCACATAAAAGTGGTTGGTGGATTGGTTAGCCCAAATGGCACTACCAAAAATTCATTCTAAATGTTGTTTTGTGAATGTCTTCATCCTTAATTCAGACCTGATGGTATCCATACCTCAATTCAATCTTGGATAAAATTGTATAACCCCTTAATTGCTCAAACAAGTCATCAATCCTTGGAAAGGGATACTTATTCTTAATGGTCATATTATTGAGTTTCATATAGTCTATTCACAACCTAAGTGTGCCATCCTTATTTTTCACAAACAAGGTTGGTGCTCCCCATGGAAACACACTAGGCTAAATGTATCCTTTTTCCATCATTTCCCTTAGTTGTAGCTTGAGCTCAACTAGCTCCGGTCTACTCATTCTATAGGGTGTTATAGACACTAGCACCACTCCTGGTGCAAGTTCTATTGAAAAGTCAATATATCTTCTTGGAGGTAGACCTTGTACCTCTTATGGGAGCACATATTTATACTCTCTTAATATGGTATGTTCCTCTGGCTTGGTTTGTTTTCCTCAACATAGTCCAATACTTGTATTGCATACAAAGGAAATCATTTTATGCAATACTTCTTCACTTGAAGGGATGATATTTGTCTCACTGAGACAAGATTTTGAATCGCTTGTAGGGTTACCTTTATCCCTTCTTCATTTTCACACTCCAAAGTTTTGTTGTAACAATCCAACTTGGTTTTATGGGCAACCAACCAGTCCATGCCAATCAACAGGTCATAAGATCCTAAAGGGAGTATGTTTAGGGTTGCTTGGGTGGGTAATCCACTCATAATGAATTGGCATGTTGGTATGACCTTTGTTACTTTTCTTTTGGTTCTAGTGGTTAGTTTTACTAGCCATGATTTAACATGTTTAACTTGTTTCAATTTACATTTCTCAACAGTTTGAGGGGACACATAACTTAAATTAGAACCAGGGTCAATTAAAATGGATACTAGATGGTTGGAAATCATACCTTCAATATCCACCACTGAAGCTTGGTGGTCGGCCTGTTTATTTTCCAAGGTTGCATAAATTTGTTCCATGTCCTAGCCACATCATTGACTATGATATATTATTGGATGTTGTAGACCCTCCTATCATTATGTTTCATATGTGGAAAGTCTCTCAACATATGTTCTTCTCCACAACCTCAACATTTCAAGGGTTCTCTCTTTGTGTTATCAGTCTTACCTGAGGCTGCTCCAAAGGGTTTATTTCCACTATGAGAGGGGAAATTTTTTTGATACACACTTTTAGTAGGAAGGATCATCTTAGAACCTTTCCCATAGCTCTTAAATCTTGAGGGTTTAAACCCATTCTTCTTGAATCCCAAAGTACTTTTCTTCTTCCAATCCTCGTGAGGTTCTGTCTTATTCTTGAATTGCTCATACCAATACCTTGCCTTCCATATAGTGTCTTCTAAGGTCTTCAACTCATCAAATTAAATTATGTCCCAGAAGGACTGAGGAAGTCCACTTATAAATCATTGAATCTTTACCTTTTAATCCTTTATGTAGGGTACATACCTTATAATCTCAAGGAATTTATTGATATATTCCTCTATGGTGATCTGTCCCAACTTGAGTTCATAGAACTCCTTGGTCTTCTCATCAAATTAGTTCTTTGACATATACTTATTCTTGAATTATTTCTCAAATTGTTTCCATGACAAGTCCCTCTCATGGATTAATTTCACGTTTCTAAGGTCCTCCCTCCAAATGGAGGCCTTTCCATTCAGGTTAAAAATGGATATTTGAACCTTTAAATTTCCAGAGTAGTCATGGACTCTAAAGTACTTATTCAAGCCAAGAAGCCAAACTTATGCTTCTTCCCCCTTCTTAATTTCTCCATCAAAAGTGGGTGGTTTGGATTTCTTGAACCCTTGAGGGTCATTACTCTTGGAATGTTTCCTCTTCTTTCTTTTCCTCTGGGAATGCCAACTAGTTTTTCTACTAGAAGATTCCTTAGAGTTGTTAGTTTCCTCACCAGAGGATTCTTCTGATGAGTGTCTATTGGCTCCATGTTGGGCCTTCTTTGAGGTTATCCTCCTTGTGTGGCCACTTTCAGGACCATGCTTTCTTATATTAGGTGGACTTTGGGTTTTCTTAGTGTGATGTATGTCCACATGACTGGCTGTTGGTCCATGTTGCAGTTTCCTTTGTATATTTGAGAAGCTTTATAGTAGGACTGCATTAATTTCAATTAACTTTTTCTTCTCTTTTGTCAACCTTTCATTGTCATCCTTACAACTCTGTAATTCTACCATGAGGCTTCTTACAGTTTTAGCAAAATCTGGAGGGGTTTCCACTTTCCTCCTTTCATCAGATTCTTCCTCTCTATTGTGGGATATTTCCCCCAATTCATGGTGTGTCACCATCCTTTATGTTGTAGTTTTCCTGCGGTCCACTGACTGCTTGAGTGATGATAATTTTTTTATGTTATTTAATGATCTACTAGTTTATGAACATCACACAGTTCAAATTTTTTTTCAAGACATATACAACAATAGAAAGTTTCGTTCCTTTCTTCAGTAGAGGTTTAACTAAGTCTCTTAGGAATGGGGTAAAATAGGGTGTCATCCCTAAAAGTCCTCTAATAATATTTTAAGCGACTCGTTCATGAGCCCAAGCAAGCCAAGTATTGTAACCTCGCTCTGATACCAATTTGTAACACACTTGACCCCTAAGTACCCTTTCTAGGGATGGGGCATCAAAATGTTTCTTACTCTAATCATCTTGAATCCCCTACCCAGTGTCTTCATCCTCTTCTACTCGCTCGTAGATTTCTAATGATTGATACCAGGCTCAAATATGACCTTTGGTTTACAAGTTACAACCTCTCGAATTTCTTCAGGCATTATTAGTTGAGGGCCACATGGATCCATCTCATTCGTACCATCTCCAAGTTCCTACCTTGCGCAAAAGAAGGTCCATCCACCATCAAATCCAACGATGGAGCTTGATCCTCATATAACACACAGGCTAGAGGGGAATTTTACATTCGACACTTCGATGTTGAACATCCCTTTTATCTTTTGCATGCATGTCCTCTAGAGTCCCAAACTCCCGAAATCCAAAAGGAGCCTGAAATCTAGCCATGTGGCTTCGACCTTTGGGCCTTTTGTCTTAGCCTTGATATCGCACCCCAAACCTCTAAAGTCTCGAAGTCCTGGACTCCCGAAGGGTCCACCCTCATACATGGTGATGTACTAGATGCAGAAGTAAGGACAGGTGGGTCCCGATTATTTTACCTGCCAAATGGACCAACTAGGTAAGTGCTAGGGGTGACATGTAGAAAGGAGGAGATGACATGTGGCCCCTACAGTGGGTGACACATGTCACATTTTAATGGGAACATAGGGTCTGTGAAACATATGAATTCAGGAGACTTGTGGCACATCAAACATGGTTCCATGTCACCTGGGTTGGTGTTAGTGTTCCATGTCACCCTGGACTAGTATACTTCCAAGCCTTTCGATCTCACGATTATGGTGGGTCCACGCAATCCCTTGATATATTCCCTTCATTACTTCATAACTTCAACATTCAGGAGATCCGTGGTGTGACTTCCTCCTTACTCCTGGAGTGGTCAGCATTGGGCTAACCATGGTATAGATCTAATGGTTAGGGGAGATCCCAAAGGGTCCCTAGATCTATGTTCCTCGTCACTTCGTAGCTCTGGAATTTAGAGGTTTCGACGTTATGGCCACTCCACTCTCCTGAAGCATAACTTCGCCAAAGTACCTTATGCAGGTCCCTCCATCCATGACTCACACCAATTTGTAACTTTGGCATTCAAGGAGTTTGATTCTCTAGCATCTCCATCCTCCAAAAGTAGGACTTTGCTGAATTTACCTTGACATAGATATAATGGGCAAGGGGACTCCCAAGTACCCTCGGATCCATGGCTCGCGTTACTTCATGATTGATGAATGGATCAAGGTTTGATGACGGGTCAGGTATATCTTCTATGGTTAGGGAAACCGCTAGGCATCATTCAACCTCGTGGGTAACCGTAACAACCAGTTTCCTTCGATCGGTTTAAAAATGGTAAGGTCGTAGAAATATGTAGCTTCAAACTCCTAGAGTTTTGGAGCCAGAAATGATTAGCACTTTTCGGGCCTAGCGAAGGGTTCCTAGACCTTGGTCACATGGGTCCTTTGAAACATCTTGTGGGCTATGCACTAATATCTCGGTTGTGAGTTTGTTAAGGACACGAACATGAGCCCTTGCTCACATAGGTGAAATATCTAAAGGAGGCACCCTCCTTCCATTGGGTTTGAACTTAGTATTCCCAGAGAATTAGATTCTAGAGGTCGACAGGACTTAAGCATCCTATTAATCCTTCCCCGACACTCTTGCATGCTTACATCCCACCACTCTCTAACTGCTACGTTGAGGCAAGAAGAAGACCATTCAAAAGCATGGGTTTACAAAGAGACAAATACATATTTCTACCTTAATAATTAAATACAAAACTTAGTCATGGGCATATAAACATATTCAAACATCATTTCCATTTCAATACACAGAGTATGAAAATACTTATCAAAAAACCAGAGTTTTTGAAGCGAATGTTGAAAGGGGTTCATGTTTCCACCCAACCATAGGCATAGCCACTCCATAACAGATTTACCGTTGGCCACCCCCGATCTAGACCACGATGCTCTGAGAGAGACTCTTTCTTCTTACTCAGTGGCATTCAGGGATGGGGGTTACTCTCCTCCTCCCATGGGATCTTGGCAACTAGTTTTTTCTATACCAAGAAAGGAGGTCTGCACGAGTACTTTCAAAGTCACTTTTCAGCCCTATTTATCATCTTGAAATGAAAACCTTACCAAAAACTTCTTATGTCCAGAAAAAGATTATTTCTCAGTTCTTCCTCGAACCAGAGATATTGCAAGTGTTCTTTTATCTTCTTGATATTGGTGTTTGACTATGCTTTCTCGCGTAGATCCCTCTCCCCTATCTCTACCCACAAATTACCTCTTTTCTTTCATTCCTCAACAAGGTTGCGTGGGTCCAAATCCCTAGTTTGTGGTCAGGTCTAGAATTCTTGTAGATGGGTACTCTGCCTCATCTCCTCATTAAATCTTGAGGACTCTTCCACCTACCAATCTGACTGGTAATTCATTTCTAGGCTAGAGGAATGTTATGAGTCTGAGTCATTAAATCTAGTAAGCTATTGGTTTGGTGGGGGGTTAATCTCAACCATTTTTGGTTCCCCTCACTATCTCTCTCATAGCATCCATGTTTTATCTTAGAAAACCACCCTTTCAGCAGTTATGCAACACCTTTCCATTTTCTATTAATAACAAAAAATACATACATTGACCTCTTATAACAAAAAGGTTCATCAAATCAAACATTCACACATATCTAGTGTGCCATAGTCTCTTGACAAGTTATAATTATATTTACAAACTGGGCTAAACATGGGTATTGCATCAAGAGGGAATATTTGTTGGTGGACAAATATGATTTGATCATTGTAGATCCATGTGTTGCACCTTTAAGGACATCAATAGAAGACTAGGAAAAGTTGGATAAGAAGGAGAAGAGCACAATCTGGTTGTGGCTCTTAGATTTAGTATTATTGAATCTGTCAGAGGAAGCTACAACCAAGGATTTATGGAATACATTAGGGGCTTTGTATCATTCTAAGTCCCTAGTAAACAAATTGTTCTTGTGAAAGAAGTTGTACAACATAAGGATGAAATATGGATAGTTGGTGATAAAGCATATGAATGCCTTCAATAATATTGTAAGCTAGTTATTATACGTTGATATTAAGATCTCTAATGAAGATAAGTGTATTAGTTTACTGTGTTATTTAATAGACTTGTGGGATACTTTAGTTATGGCTATAACTATTAATAGAACTACTTTAAGTTTCTATGATGTGTTCTCATCCTTGTTGTCATAGGAGATGAGGAAGAAGAACATGGAAGGACAGAGCACATATGCATTATTTGTAAGAGGACACTCCTAGGAAAGAAATGGATCTAAGTCCTCAAGTGGGAGATCTAAATATAATGGAAGATCTAAATCTTCTAGAAATTTTCTAAAGGAATGTTGGAGATGTGGAAAATAAGGGAACTACAAGAAGAAATGTAGATCCTTAAGTGTTGAGAGAGGGAAGGTATCTGAATATTATCCTTCTACAAAAGAAAAAACCTTCATGGAAGAAAGAGGGGATGTGTACTTGGATTCTTCAAGAACACATGCAGATCATGACACATGGTTGGCAGAATCAGGTGCTTCGTTTCATATTGTTAGCACCATGATTTTCATAGCTAGATTTAGAGGTTTGTCCAAAGTTTTCAAAGTCATTACATGATCTTGGGAAAATCAAGGCATTCCTAGATGATTCATAGGTTAGGATGAATATCATGTCAAAAGGTATTATGGTTCATCATCACCTTTCATGAGGTTATAGAAGGAACAATCATGACACTCCATGTCATTGGTATCGTTGCAAACTTCAAAAGCATACTCGTTGTGCAAAGGATTTTGTTGCTTTCATTTGTTGCGTGCCCACACAGAGGATATTGTTGCGTAGAGGATTTTTCTGCACAAAGAGTTTTTTCGTGCAAATGATGTTGTTGTGCAGAGATTTTTGTCGCATAGAGGATGTTTTTGTGCAGAGGATGTTTTCAAGCATAGAGTTTTTTCATGGATAGGATGTTGTCACACAAATAATTTGTCACCCAGAGGATGTTGTCGCACATAGGATATTGTTGCATAGAGGATGTTGTCGTGCAGAGGATTTTGTCACGAAGAGGATGTTGTCACGCAAAGGATTTTATTGTGCATAGCCTACAGGGCACACTACACAAATGATTGGTACAGTGGTCAAATTCAAGATGAAGTTTTGACCCACTGTGTTAGCACCATAAGTTACTCCTAGATTGCGGCAAGAGTAAGCCTGATACCCATCATTTTTATATGTCACGATGATAAATTGGGGTGGTTGAATGGGCGCAGACCTAGGAGGATATTGTTTTAACTCAGAAAACCAGGACAAGCATGCATGAGTAGGTGAGGTCTTGATCTAACTTTAGTCAGGAAGTTGAGTTTAAAATGATCAGAGGGAAGACTTGGTGAGAGTGGTGAACAAGACATCTATGGGCATCAGACCTTCCAACAGCTTGAAGAAGAAAAACAAGACACTAAAATGTGCCAAGATGACACAATCACAACAACACAATGATCAAACCTACTTCACAATGCTACCATAACATATTGACTGGATCTTCCAATTCTGAACTATTCAGTGTAAGAGGGAGAAAATAACACAGGAAATTGCCTAAGACTGGTGATAATATTTCTATGATCAAACATACATCACAAAAATACAAATACCCTCAAATGGATCCTCAAATTCTGAGTGTTTTAACACAACTATTTACAAAGATACGAAAATAAGGTGACTTTCATTAAACAATAAGTCCCAAATGCAGATACATAACCAGAGAAACCAATTCTTCATCAAAACTTTACAATACGGGAGCCTAACTCAACCATCGACCTTTAGAAAAACATAAAAAATGAGTATATATACTCAGAGAAACTAGCCACTGACAGTAGGAGAGTTGATGAGACACTAAATTCCAAGTTAGCATGCATAGGCTCTTATTGTCTGACAGGAGCATCAGATCAGCATGGCTCTTACAGGGGGACTTGCACACAAGGGTACCATGGGATGACTGCTCCAGACCTTCCACACCTTCTATTTATGGATTGAGATGAGGTTTCAACCACCTTCTCAATCTTCATTAACTGCTTTCTTCCCTGGAGAGTGGTCGAGACTATAGGCACAAGAGACGACCACGTGCATGCTCTCCAAGGCTTGGAGACTGGCCTCCTTTCTTCTGGCTTCACCCTTAATATAACCCAGGGCCATGACCACGTGCCTATCTTCAAAGGAATTTCGGGACTTCTCCTACCGGGAATTCTCATTCCCATGCTTTCAAAATCCTTGACATCGAATCCTATGACATGTTCAAATGACTGCCACCTATCCACAGAGATCGATGGTCCAAATCTCATTTTATTGAATGACCATGATCGCCCTCCACTCACTGAGTGCTTAAATTCAAATAACCCCTTCTTTCCAACCTTTCTACCTCGAGATCGTGTGCTAGGACCATGGGCCCAACCTGGAGGCGCTTTCATGAATCGACGATTCCCAATGCAATGGGAGGAGTGACCCTTCACCTTTCAAAGTATCGGTGGTCGAAATCACGACAGGGAAAACTTATGTTATCCCCGTCCCTTTAGCTCCGACATATGGCATTCAATTATGACCCAAAGCTAAAACCATGGGCTCTTCGTGAATTTTGGGTTTCGGGCTATGGGTGTGTTTGCTAACGGAAACCCCAAAATGCCGATCCCCAGGTAGCGTAATCGATTTCCATTTATCCCCCACCCAGATTGGATGGCGCAAATTAAATTATGACTTTGTTCGGTAGGGATGTGCCTTGGCGCTAAACCTTGGGAAACTCCATGGATCAAGTTTACTCGATGACCATAAATTTTCCTCGATGATAGATCATCGTCATTGAATCCAGTCTTTGCATGCTCACTTGATTTGATTTCACTATTTGATTGTTTCCAGTGTTACACACTATGGGAATGGGGGTTTGGCCGACCAGAATTAGGCTTGGGAAGGAAAAGATTCAATGATGGAGGTAAACAGAGGATGGATCGGCCTTCAGAATAAATAGAGGAATTTAGGGCTGATCTCTTCCAGGCATATTGACAGGGAAGGACTAGTCGATCAAGAAGGATGACTACAAATGAAAGAGAAAGACATGCCAGGATGGGAAAATAAAACCAATATCGATCAACATAAGGGGAGAAGACAAGAAAAATTACATACACAGGAGAAAACACAGATCCCCAAGGTCTTGAAAGGAATATGTGATAACATTAGGGTCCATGGGGGATGGCAGGCTCCCTGTGAGCTACCAAGAACGCGCAACTGTAGTGCCTTGTTGTTGGGTTGTGGAGTCTTTATTAAAACTGAAAAAAAAAGAAGGAAGACAATATTTACAAACACAGGGGAGAGCCACTCATGGCTTGAATAAAACACTTCTTCAGGAAATGCCCATTCACAGGGCCATTAAAAACCTCCTCACCCTCCAAATCCTGCAACCTGTAAGTATTATTTAAAAACAATTTAGAGAATTTGAAGGGCCTAATCCAGAGGGCTTCAAACTTGTCATGCTTTCCTCTGTCCTGTCTAGGTGCATCCCATTTAAGCACTAGATCTCCCAGCTAGAAATCATCTTTTCTCACCTTTCTGTCAAAATCTTGTTTGATCCTTTGTTGACGGTTATGAACTCTATCCATCACCTGCTCTCTAGTCTATTGCACTTCCACCAATTGATGGATCCTTATGATCATATCATCAGGCTCTCCTTGATAATCCTGAAAGAATTTTTCTACAGGTAGAGCCAAATGAGAAGGAAAAATCACTTCTATCCTAGAAACAAGTTGGAAAGGGGAGATGCCTAGGGACCTTTTTGTTTTCACTCAATCAGCCCACAGAGAGAATTTAATATTTGAATCTTAGGCCTTCTTATTGTCTTCTAACAGTCATTTAATGAGCTTGATCAAACTTTTGTTAGAGGATTCTACCAGTCCACTGCCTTGGGGATAATAAGGACTAGAGTGAACTAATGAAATCCCAAACTTCTCACAGAACTTGACCAAAGGCTCAGACTTGAAGGAGGCCGCATTATCAGTGATAATTCTTCTGGGATAGCCAAACCTCACTATGATATTCCCTAGGAAGCTGATGATTATGTTGTGAGAAGCGCTCCTTGTGGGGATAGCTTCTATTCATTTGGTGAAATAGTCTGTGGCAGTTAGGATCCACCTGTGATGACCAATTGAAGGATGATGAATCTTCCCAATAAAGTCTAGGCCCCACTATTGAAAGGGTCCTGAAGCTACCACATGCTTTAGAGGTAGGGACTTGAGCTATCGCTTTCCTGAGAATTTTTTACATTTGATACAGGCTCTGATCTTTCTGCAGACCTTAGTGAATAAAGTGGGCCAGTAGTACCCAGCCCTGAGAATTGTGTAGGCTATGGTCTTCCAGAAATGGTTTCCCCCACATAAGATTTCATGAAACTCAAACATAATCTTTTGGGCCTCATGTGGGTCTAGACATATCAGAAGCACTCCTAGATGGTCTTTCCAATACAAGACATGGTCAATGAGGCAGTACCTGATTTCTTTGAACTTTAAATCGCTTACCTTGTTTTTCCCCATGCCATTAGGGGGCCTTAACTCCTGCAAAAAATGTATAACATCTTTATAACAGGTGCATCCTGCCAATGGAGGGTTGTCTTGAGAGCTTCCATCAGACAACACATCCTGCTGAATTTATGAGAAAGTGTTGATGAAGTTAACCCCCAACACTTTACAATTAGATTCATCCAACAACTTGGCTAAACCCTGGCCTTTAATTAGTCTAGTGGGTTTTATTTCAAGATCAAACTTG
The DNA here is from genome assembly GCA_009831015.1 of Picea engelmannii. Lineage (NCBI taxonomy): Eukaryota > Viridiplantae > Streptophyta > Pinopsida > Pinales > Pinaceae > Picea > Picea engelmannii. The sequence continues at coordinate 152,219 of ML818343.1, read as the reverse complement.
AGGATTTTGGTGATCCACTTGCTCCTTCTCTCGTCTATGTCAGGCTGAATGAGAATGTCCTTCACAGAAGATGAAGGGATGTATGAAATGATTTTTGAATGAAAAACATAGACTCTAAAATCTTTAAGGGCCTTCACCAATGCATAGGATTGCTTCTCCATGATGTCATATTTTACCTCTTCATCTCGCAATGCTTTGCTGAAAAATGAAATGGGTTTCTCCAAACCTTCTGCATTATTTTGTAGTAAAACAATTGCCACTGTGTCAGATGAAGCGAAGGAGAAAATCAAAAAATCCTTTGAGTAATTAGGACTGATAAGCACAAGTGCTTCGATCAAGGCCTTCTTTATTTGTTCAAAATATTCTCTGGACTCATCAGTCCATTTAACCTCATTTTCCTTTCTCAACATGGTTGTTATAAGTTTTACCATCTCAACAAAGTTAGAAACAAATCTCCTCAAAAAATTAATTTTCCCTAGGAAAGACTGGATTT
>ML818343.1:135277-148060 GCA_009831015.1 Picea engelmannii | reverse complement strand
TGCATGGTGTATTGTGGTGTATTGGTGTAACTCTTATACTATTGTTCATTGCTCATTGGATATAATTGAATGGTTTAAGTATAAGTTGAAAAAGGTTTTTAAATTGTACTTGATACTGATTCAACCCCCTCTCAGTATCAACACATTGTTATTCGGCCTCCTGAAATTTCCTCTATTGTCAACATTTTGGGAATTTTTGTACACAGGCTTCCCTTCTAATTCCAACCTTTCCATCCTAGCTGAAGGTGATTTAAGTATCTTGGTTACTTCATCCATTTGAGGGGGGAGGGCAGAGGAGCCTAAAGTGGAGGTTTTTGGTCTCTACCTAGGTATGTCCCTATCAATCTTATTTCTGAGTCAGGAAACAACCAATATATTAGACTCTACTTCTACAACTGCATCTTGCATATGAGCCATGGAAGTGGCTCTTCTTTCCCTCAACAGGAGGCAAAAATTAGGGTCAAAATCACTGGCATAAGTAATTTTGGTTGAAGCCTCTGTAGGCTTAATCTCTGCAGGGATCGTATTGTACATCTTGTTGAACCTTTTGGAGAAGTCAGAGACAAATTCTCCCTTTTTTCTCTTTAGGGACCCAAACTTTGTGATATAATACATGTAATCCTTTTTATCCCCCCATTGTCTTAGGAAGACACTATCCAAAGCCTCAATCCCGTCGATAGATCCAGGAGGCAAGGCCCTGAACCATTTCCTAGCCTCACCTTCTAGGATATGAACAAAAATCTTCATCCACACATCTGCATGCATGATGACATGATGATCTATAAAACTATAAAAAGCCTCAAGGTGTTCCGCCGCGGTTATGTCTCCTTCACTTGTGAACTTGGGAATCTGTTTAAGGTAGCCATCTGCTGGGAGGGAATTAAGAGGCTGAGGCAAAATAAGGGGGGCATACCTAGCTGCTATTATGGCCTCCATTCTATTCATAGGGGTATTTTATCCTGCCATAGGAGCAATAGGTGGAGGAGAACTAGGAGGGGAAGGGGTTCAAACAGGGGATATCGGAACTGAGCTTCGACAAGGATTTAGAGAAAAGGCTATAGGGTTTGAGAGAGCAAGATATTCTTGGTGCGTAGTAGCAACAGTAATAGGAGGAGGGGTGGTAAATCCCAAAGTAGGGAAATATCCCAAGGAACTGGTTCTAAAAAATGGTACAATTTTAGGGGAGAAAGGAGTGATGAGGATTTCTCCCTCTAATCCCAGACCAGGAGGGGAAAAATCAACAGGGAAACTCCCAAAATTTAAAGTTCGGGAAACTCCAGCAAAAGGTATGACAGGGGACTGAGGAGTAGAAAATGGAGCTTCAAAATAAGGACATGGAAAATTATCAGAAATACCTAGTTTAGTAGTATAAGTTACTTCTCGAGAAGCCTTTCCCTTCCTGATAATTTTCTCAGGGGAAGCTTTAGGCGTAGCTAGAGGTAGTTGTGGATGAGACTGCATGTGTCTGCCTTTCGAAGCCAGATGAGAAATGAGGTTGAACCAGTGGAGTCATCACAATGGAGTCACTAGGTGCATAGTAGAAATCTTATATGTATTGAGTTCTGATGCACCTTCAGAACCAACAAGATTTGTCATTCAATCCCAAGGAAAATCTTCAACTTCGTCCCCGACAATGATGCCATAAATGTTAGCACCAAAAGTCACTCCTGGATTGTGGAAGGAGTAATCCTAATACCCATCAGTTTTATATGTCACGATGATAAATTGGGGTGGTCTAATGGGCGCAGACCCAGGCAGATATCGTTTTAACTCATAAAACTAGGCCAGACATGCATGAGTAGGTGAGGTCTTGATCTAACTTCAGTCAGGAAGTTGAGTTTAAAATGAGCAGAGGGAAGACTTGGTGAGAGTGGTGAACAAGACTGCTATGGGCATCCGGCCTTCCAACAGCTTGAAGAAGAAAAAAAAGACACTGAAATGTGCCAAGATGACATAGTCACAACAACACAGTGATCAAACCTACTTCACAATGCTACCGTAATAGCTCGAATGGATCTTCCAATTCCAAACTATTCAATGTAAGAGGGAGAAAATAACATAGGAAACTGCCTAGAACTAGTGATAATATTTCTATGATCAAACATACATCACAACAATACAAATACCCTCAACTAGATCCTCCAATTCCGAGTGTTTTAACACAACTGTTTATAAATATACAAAAATAAGTTGACTTTCATTAAAAAATAAGTCTCAAATACAAATACATAACCAGAGAAACCATTTCTTCATCAAAACTTTAAAATATGGGAGTCTATCTCAACCATCGACCTTTACAAAAACACAAAAACTGAGTATATATACTCAGAGAAACTCGCCACTGACAGCGGGAGAGTTGTTGAGCCATTAAATTCCAAGTTAGCATGCGCAGACTCTTCTTGTCTGATGAGAACATCATATCATCATGGCTCTTGCAGGAGGACCTGCACACAGGGGTACCACGGGCTGACTTCTCCATACCTTCCACACCTTCCATTTATGGATTGATATGAGGTTTCAACCAACTACTCGATGTTCAGTAATTGCTTTCTTCCCTAGAGAGTGGTCGAGACTATAGACATAAGAGACGACCACGTGCATGCTCTCCAAGGCTCAGAGACTGGCCTTCTTTCTTTTGGATCTACCCTTTATATAACCTAGGGCCATTACCCTGCGCCTATCTTCAAAGGCATTTCAAGACTTCTCCTACCGGGAATTCTTTTTCCTGTGCTTTCGAAATCCCCGACACTGAATCCCGCAACATGTTCAAATGACTGCCACCTATCCATAGGGATCGATGGTCCATATCTCCTTTTATTGAACAACCATGATCACCTGCCATTCAACGAGCACTTAAACTCAACTAACCCCCACTTTCCAACCTTACTTCCTCGAGACCGGGCACTAGGACTATGGGCCCAACTCGGAGGCGCTTTCGCGAATTGACGATTCCCAATGCAATGGGAGGAGATAACCTTCACCTTTGAAAGTCTCGGTGGACGAAATCATGACAGGGAAAACTTGTGTTAGCCCCATCCCTTTAGCTCCACCATATGGCCTTCAGCTATGACCCGGGGCTAAAACCATGGGCGCTTCGTGAATTTCAGGTTTCGGGCTATGGATGCATTTGTTAACGACAACCTCGAAATGCCGACCCCCGGGTAGCATAATTGGCTGCCATATGTCCCCCGCCCGAATCAGATGGCAAAAATTAAATTGTGACTTTGGTCGGTAGGGACGAGCCTTGGTGCTAAACCTTGGGCAACTCCACAGCGCAGTTTTACCCAATGACCGTCGATCTGCCTCGATGATAGATCATCATCATTGAAGCCAGTCTTTGCCCACTCGATTGATTTGATTTCACTATTTGACTGTTTCCAGTGTTACAGACTATGGGAATGGGGGTTTGGCCGACCAGACTTAGGATTGGGAAGGAAACTATTTAATGATGGAGGTAAAAGGAGGAGGGATCGACCTTCAGAAGAAACAAAGGAATTCAGGGCCGATCTCTTCCAGGCATATTGATAGGGAAGGACTAGTCGATCGAGAAGGATGACTGCAAATGAAAGAGAAAGACATGTCGGGATTGGAAAGGAAAACCACGATCAGTTGACAGAAGGGGAGAAGACAAGCAAAATTACAGACACAGGAGAAAACACAGATCCCCAAGGTCTTGAAAGGAATATGTGATAACACATTGGAGAGGAATTTTGAAAATCCCTGAAAGGTTTTTATCGAGGACAAACCAAATAATAAAATCCTCTGTCATATTTGAAAAAAGTTTCATATTTGTTGAGATTCAAAGGAATCTTCGAGCCCTATTTTTCATTTTTCATGATTTCATGTCTGAGACATGTTTTTGCGACACGTATCCCAACTAGCTGGAGACAAATTTAAAGAAGCCGAGAGAGGATTTTATCTAGAATGAGCTTACCTAAAAACATTGTTCTAATATGTTACACAACTATTGTATTTTGAGAATTACAAGTGGCATTTTGAATCCTATTTTTAAAAATCGTGCCTCCTGAAAAACATGAAATCAGTTTAAATGTGTCATTTTATGTTTGCAACTATTTCTATTTTGGGAAAGAGGTTGGAATTCGAAATGGTGAGATGGAAATGACCTATAGTTATATATATTTCATGGTATAAGAGTAGAAAATGGGGAGACCCTGGGGGAAAGGAGGAGTATTGTATTGCAGATCAAAACTTGTTTATTTCTTTGAAGTTAATGCATAAGTTTCCTCTTTTTGAAATTTGAGATTCATTACGGTGTTTATGTTCAATATGTGTTTCTTGTATATCATTTCCATGATTATGTTTTTCTGCTATCATTTTCTGAGAGTAAGTGGTAGGAATTCATCTATGTTTGATGCTCCTTTCACACTGATGATGCTTTTGTGTGTTAATGGTTACTTTTATAGAATTCATATTCATTTGATGCTTTGTTTAGTAATTAATCTTTGTGTCCTTTCTTCTAAGCTACACTAGATATTCATCCACTTATTGATGCCTATAGTGTAGTGGGATTTCTTCTCATTTCCATCTCTCATCTCATGTCATTTATTTGCTGAGCATAGTGTCTATTTTGCCTCGGATATGTAGAAACCAACTAGTTGTTGACTGTAAAAACATTGAAATTCGGGCCTTGACTCCATTGCCCAATGGTACATTTTATTTTTTGTCCCACCAACCATTTTAAAACAAAAACAAACATGTCCTATTGCATAATCGGACCTTTGTGCCTTTATTGATGAAAAGATTGAGTTATTACCAGTCATTAGACATCTTAGAGATCCCTCTCTAGTTGTATAGGTCAGAATACAATCTAAATTTGGTTGAAGCAATTACCTCAGGGTTTTCTTTGATACAACCCAAAGAAATTACCAGTGATAACATTTTGGTGATGCTGTCAGGGAACAAAAGTTTCATTTTACCTGGGAGAAACAATAAGGTTTAGACCTGATTTCTGATGGTGGATAGAGGTTAGACAAAAGAAGGCTATACATTTCCACCTGATGACTCCAATCGGTATTCAAATGTGATTCAGAGACTCCACTAGAGGACAAGATCCATTGACAGAGGTATGAAAGGACATCATGGGAGAAAACAAGTACCTAAAGTTGCATTTTTTCCAAGACATAATATTTTTTGTTATTAATTACCTTTTCTCCTTTCCTGAATATGCTAAACAAATTTTTCTTTACCTACTGCATTCAAATGACGATCATGAGAATCTTGCACTTGAATATACTCCTCTTAAAGTTGTAGATATATCTCCTCATTATATCACTGATTTTGATCAAAATATTCCATCTCAGCCATGTGATGACCATAGCCAAGTTGATGAGCCTCAGGAAATCAAGGCTGATATCTCACCTCATGTACTTGATCCAACAACCTCCAAGATTTGGAAAATATATAGACCATTAAAATTTCCTCACATGTTTCATAATTTTCATCTAAAGCACTATAATTACCTACCTGTGTTTGATGGAGAACCTAATACCCTCATGACTTAAAAACACATCCAATATTTTGAGCATTTTTATAGATTTGTTTGAGATTGACTAGGACGATGTTTGTATGAAGTAATTCTCTCAATCCTTGAAAGAGGATACCAAAGAATGGTTTAAACAATTGCAGCTAGAGACAATTAGCTCATAGGAGGAATTGAAGAATGTCTTTTTGAAATTTTGGGGCAAGAAGAAATCTTTGGATCTACATATTATAGAGTTATATTCCATGAAAAGGCAGAGCAGTGAAACTATTTATACATTCAGTAGGAGGGTTTCCAGTATTTATTACAATTTTCCCAAATAAATTCAACCCACTGAAGTTGTTGCCATGCTCCATTATGCAACAACCTTTCATCTAGATTTGTCTTTCCTTCTGATGGAAAGAAAATCTAAGTACTTAAAAAAAAAAAATCATGATTCTTAGGATATTCAACACAATAATCAAACATGTAAACATATTCGAAATGAGGATTTGGATGCTAAAGAACATGACAATGAATATGAACAAAAAAAAATTGATTTGAATCTTGAGTAGAGGGTTAATAGTATCATACGTTCTCTTGAAGTTTTAAATGTTGATGATTTTGCAAAGAATTATATTCCACTTATTGAAAAAGAAGGTGATAATTTATCTTTTGATCCATCCCATGATAAGAATGGGGCTAATTGTTTTATGTATTCATTTGTAGACAGTCATGAAAATGAATTTGCAAATCAGCTTGTTGAAGAGCAGGTTGATGTCCCAAGATTTTTCTTGTTAGATGAGACTGCATATGTTGTTTATTTTCCTATATATGATGAATATGATGATGATTATGATGTTGATTTCCTAGAACAATCAGCTGCATGCTCTCTATCAAAAAATGTTACTTTTTAGTAGTGTAATGAGAGCAACCAACCTACATATCACATTTACAAAGAAGAATATGAAGAAAGTATAGAACCAACTGAAGGGAATTCTTTACCTTTATGATTTTCTTCATTTAAATTGTTGAAAGAAAATTTTAAGATCATCACTAAAGTAGAGGAATGTGTGCTGATGTAAAATCACACTGATTCATTGGAAACATTTGACAAGAAATTGCAGCAATCTTCTCATGTGTTTGATGACCTTGTTGCTTGTTACATGGAAGGTTTTATCAGTTCAAAATTGCAACCATTGGTCGAATATGAATATGAAAATGTAGATGAGGATGAGTTGTTGTCCAAATCAGCCACATCCTTCTTGCCATAAGGGGTTTCATTGCAAAAATTTAATACATATCTTCATCCCTTTCATGACAGCCATCAATTTGAGATTTATGGAAGCAGAAATGTAGTTGGAGGGTGGATACAAGATGACAGTCTTGTGCAAACTCCTGAAATCACTTTTCTTTCTTTTCAAGATCCTTTTGCAGCATGTTTTGAAATAATGAATGAACCTAATTTTTTAAATTTGGTCAATATTGAATTTGATGAGTTTCCATTGAGAGGGTTTTCCCTTTCAATACTGATCAAAGATACGCAAGGAATTCAACCCGTAGACAAGACACTTGCATGGTTGCACTGGATTTTTTATTTCACCTAATCAAATACCTCAAAGATTAGCTTAGTGTAGGTAGCATTTTGAATAAGCTCAACATGGTGAGAATTTATTTCATAATTTTTCAGTTTGTATTTTCAGTTTGGGTTTAGTTTAGTTTCATAATAAATTTGTGGCGAAACAATTCATGTTTGGATTTCTGTATGATTGGTTCTAGGTCAGAAAGAGAGCAGGTTACAAGTTACAGTTGGAAAGTTGAATTTGGGAGAAGGCCAATGGATAGGCATAGGGTATACGATTTCTTTTCTATCTTACTAGGAGGATAGCATCCCGATTAGAGCTAATTGTTAGCACCATTATTTTCATAGATAGAGTTATAGGTTTCTCCAAATTTTTCAAAGTCATGATATGATCTTGGGAAATTCAAGGCATTCCTAGATGAGTCATAGGTTAAGGTGAATATCATGTCAAAAGGCATTATGGTTCATCATCATCTTTCATGAGGTTAGAGAAGGAAAAATCATGACACTCCATGTCATTGGTATCATTGCAAACTTCAAAAGAATACTCGTTGTGCAAGTTTGTTGCACACATGATGTGACTGCTTTCATTTGTTGTACGCCCGTGCAGAGGATGCTGTCACACAAAGAGTTATTTCACGTAGAGGTTGTTTTCATGCAGAGGATGTTGTCGTGCAGAGGATGTTGTTGCACAGAGGATTTTTTGATGCAGAAGATGTTGTCGCGCAGAGAGTTTTGTCATGCAGAGGATGTTGTCCTGCAGAGGATGTTGTTGCATAGAGAGTTTTGTCACGCAGAGGATGTTGTTGTGTAGAAAGTTTTGTCTCATAGAGGATGTTGTCGTGTACAATATATTTTTGTGTAGAGGATGTTTTCACATAGATGATTTTTTCGAGAAGAGGATGTTGTCGGGCAAAGGATTTTCCTGCACATAGGCTACAAGGGGAACTGTGCAACTTACTCGTTTAGTGGTCAAATTCAAGATCAATTTCTGACCAACTGGAGTGGAATTTAAAAAAAACTTGAGAAATTTTTGTCAAGGACAAACCAAGTAATAAAAATCTCTCTCATATTTGAAAAACATTTCATATTGTGGGATATTCCAAGCAATCTTTGAGCCCTGTTTTTCAGTTTTCATGATTTGCTTTCTAAGACATGTTTTTGCAACACATATTCTGGCCAGCTGGAGATGAATTTCAAAAAACAGAGAGAGGTTTTTCTTCAGAACGAGATTACCTACAAAAAATGTTCTCATATGTTACACAACTATTACATTTTGAGAATTACAAGTGGTGTTTTGAAGCCTATTTTTCAGAATTTCACCTCCTGAAAAGTAGGAAATCAGTAAAAACATGTCATTTTATGTTTGTAACTGTTTCTACTTTGGGAAAGGGATTGGAGTTCAAAATGGTGATCTAGAAAGGAACTATAGTGCTATATATTTCATGGTACAAGAATAAAAAAAGAGGGGACCTTGGGGGAAAGGAGGACTATTGTACTGCAGATCAAGATTTGTTTATTTCTTTGAAGTTAATGCAGAAATTTCCTCTTTCTAAAATTTGAGATTCATCATGGTATTTATGTTCAGTATGTGTTTCTTGTATATGATTTCCATGATTGTGTTTTTCTACTAGCATTTTCTAAGAGTAAGTGGTAGGAATTCATCTATGTTTGATGCTCCTTTCACATTGATGATGCTTGTTGTGTGTTAATGCTTACTTTTACATAATTCATCTTCATTTGATGCTTTGTTTAGTAATTAATCTTTCTGTTCTTTCTTCTAAAGTTGCACTAGAGATTCATCCACTAATTGATTCTTTTAGTGTAGATGGATTTCTTCTACTTCCCATTTCTCATTTCATGTCATTTATTTGCTGAGCATAACGCCTATTTTTCCTCGAATCTGCAGAAACCAACCAGTTGTTGACTGTAAAAACATTGAAATTCAGTCCTTGAATCCATTGCCCAATGGTACCCTTTCTTTGTTTTTCCCACCAACCATTTTAAAACAAAAACAAACCCATCCTATTGCAAAATCTAACATCTGTGCCTTTATTTATGAAACCCTTGAGTTATTACTAGTCATTAGACATCTGAGAGATCCCCATCTGGTTGTATAGGTTGGAATAATATCTAAATTTGGTTGAAACAATTACCTCGGGGTTTTCTGTGATACATCCCAAATAAATTCCCAAGTGATAACGTTTTGGTGCCGCTATCGGGGAATGAAAGTTGCATTTTCCCTGGGAGAAACGACAAGGTTTAGACCTAATTTATGATGGTGGACATAGGTAAGACACAAGAAGGCGATGCATTTCTACCCTGTGACTCCAATCAAGATTCAAATATGATTTAGAGACTCCACTGGAGGATCAGATCCATTAACAAAGGTTTGAAAGGACATCATGGGAGAAAACAAGTACCTAAAGTTAAGTTTTTTACAAGACATAATATTTTTTGTTATTAATTACCTTTTTTCCTCTTCTGAACATGCTAAGAAATTTTTTCTTTACCTTCTTCATTCAAATGATGATCATGCGAATCTTGCACTTGTATATCCTCCTCTTAAAGTTGTACATATATCTCCTCATTGTATCACTGATTTTGATCAAAATATTCCATCTGAGCCATGTGATGACCATGGTCAAGTTGATGAGACTCATGAAATCAAGGATGATATCTCACCTCCTGTACTTTATCCAAAACCCTCCAAGATTCAGCAGAGATCCTTCATAATTTTCCTCCAAATCACTATAAGTACCTACCTATGTTTGATGGAGAACCTATTACCCTCACAGCTGAAAAACACATTCAAGATTTTGAACATTTTATATATTTGTTTGAGATTGATCATGACTATTTTTGTATGAGGGCGTTATCTCAATCCTTGAAAGGGGATACCAAAGACTGGTTTAAACACTTGCATCCATAGACAATTAGCTCATGGGAGGAATTGAAGAATGTCTTTTTGAAATTTTGGGGCAAGAAGAAATCTTTGGATCTACATATTACAGAGTTCTATGCCATGAAAAGGCAGAGTAGTGAAACTATTTCTACATTCAGTAGGATGTTTTCTAGTATTTATTACAAGTTGATCAAATAAATTCAACCCACCGAAGTTGCTGCCATGCTCCATTATGCAACAACCTTTCATCCAGATTTGTCTTTCCTTCTGATCGAAAGAATATCTAAGTCCTTACAACACATGTTTGATGATGCTCAGAAGATTCAACACAATATTCAAACATGTAAACAGATTCAAAATGACAATTTGGATGTTAAAGAACATGACATTGAATATGAACAAAAAATAGTTGATTTGAATATTGAGCAGAGGGTTAATAATATCATACGATCTCTTGAAGTTTTAAATGATGATGATTTTGCAAAGGATTATATTCCACTTATTGAAAAATAAGGTGTTAATTTATCTTCTGATCCATCCCATGATAAGCATGGGTTTGATTTTTTTATGTATTCATTTGTAGACAGTGAAGAAAATGAATTTGCAAATCAGCTTGTTGAAGAGCATGTTGATGTCCTAAGATTTTTCTTGTTAGATGACATTGAAGATGTTGTTGATTTTCCTATATATGATGAATATGATGTTGATTATGATGTTGATTTCCTAGAACAACCAACTGCATGTTCTATATAAAAAAATATTCCTTTTCAGTAGTGTAATGAGAGAAACCAACCTACATATCACAGTTACAAAGAAGAATATGAAGAAAGTACCAAATCATCTGAAGGAAATTATTTACCTTTATGATTTTCTTCATTTAAATTGTTGAAATAAAATAATAAGATCATCACTAAAGCAGAGGAATGTGTGATGATGTAAAATCACACTGATTCACTGGAACAAATTGAAAAGAAATTACATAAATCTTCTCATGTGTTTGATGACCCTCTTGCTTGTTACATGGAAGGTTTTATCAGTTCAAAATTGTAGCCATTGGTCGAAGATGAATCTGAAAATGCAGATGATGATGCGTTGTTGTCAAAATCAATCACATCATTCTTTCCATTGGGGGTTTCATTGAAACAATTTAATACATATCTCCATCCCTTTCATGACAGCCATCAGTTTGAGATTTATGGAAGCAAAAATGTAGTTGGAGGGTGGATACAAGATGACAATCTTTTTCAATCTCCTGAAACCATTTTTTTTTTCTTTTCAAGATCCTTTTGCAACATGTTTGGAAACAATGAATGGACCTAAGTTTTTAAATTTTATCAATATTGAATTTGATGAGTTTCCATTGAGAGGGTTTTCCCTTTCAATACTAATCAAATATAGGAAAGGAATTCAACCCATGGACAAGACACTTGCATGGTTGCATTAGATTTTTGATTTCACCTAACCAAATAGCTCAGAGATTAGCTTAGTGTAGGTAGCAGTTGGAATAATATCAACATGGAGAGCATTTATTTCATCATTTTTCAATTTGTATTTTCAGTTTGGGTTTAATTCAGTTGCAGAATAAATTTTTGATGCAATAGTTTAGGTTTGGATTTTAGTATGATTGGTTCCATGTCAGCAAGAGAGCAGGTTACAAGTTACAGCTGGAAAGTTGAGTTTGGGAGCAGGCCAATGGATAGGCACATGGTCTACTATGTAAATGTGTTGAAACTGCATAGAATAGATATAGATATAAAATACTACACACATTTGCAGAGAAAAAATGAGGAAGAAGAGACAAGAGAGAAAGAATAGAAGAATTCTCATTAACCGTAATCAATAATTAATAATTTACACATGGTATACTCTATATAACTCAACCAATGTACACTAGAGGAGAACCAATGCACCATAGTGGTGGTCTAGAGTGATCTGGACACACACTAGCAGTTACAATAGTGAACTACCACCTAGTCTAGTCTCTCAGGTAGGTACAAGAGTGAACTGCCACCTAGCTGAGTTAACTAGTCAACTAGTCTTTAGTTAACTGACTGAACAAAGTGTAGTGAGGAGTAGATCAAGGAATCAATGGTCATGTGCTAGTCTAGTGATGATCCGAAGGAAATTGTGCATTAGCACGGTGATGATCCCAATGTTTCATGGTGATAAAACCAATGTAGCATCTAGACTCAACTCAACTAGTCAAACTAAAGTGTCAACTGAAGAGAATATTCTCCAGGTGGAATATTCTCTCCTAAAAAATAGGAGACTGGATAAATGACTAATAAACAAGGGAAAACCTTAGGAAAAAGAAATCCTAGGTGTGTTTAAGGTAACTCCAACACCCCCCTGAACATCACTATGGTGAAAATAAAGAATGGGTCACGGAAACGATGCCATGTTAGGTACCCAAATACAAAATATAAACTGAAATAAAGTGAGGAAAGAGGGAAAAACTCATGGGAAACCCTCCCCCACCCCCTAAAGGTACAATGTATGTAAAAATAAGAAATACAGTTGCTAGGAAATTATGTCCTTCACTCCAAGATGACTTCACAGAGAATGGAACTTTTACTCAGTGAAGGTCTTGTTGAAGATGTATATCATTTGTTCTACTGAAGGACAAAACTGTAGGTCGATGATCCCCTCCTATACTAAGTCCCGGATGTAGTGCATGTGGATCCTTATGTGCTTCATCCACTTCCTCTAAACTGGATCTTTGCAGAACTTCAGAGTTCTTTGGTTGTCACACCAGATCACGTTCGACTGATGAAACTGAATGCCCAAATTAGTGAGAAACTGTTGTAGCCACATAGC
>ML818343.1:83778-108019 GCA_009831015.1 Picea engelmannii | reverse complement strand
AATTAGTGGGTTAGATGTCATAATAAAATGTAAATCAAACATAAAGATTGAACACATCATATGGCGGGATAGAAAAATTATTCCTTTTATTAGAATCACAAAGTTTACTTACAATGAGATTGACGACTGCTCCTCGAACCTAGTCCGGGCTCCTCTTCACCAAGCTCCAACTGTGCTTCCATGTATCTTTCTCCTCTCACTCTTATTCTAAGGAAATCACATGGGCTTAATATTGAGGAAAAAGGGCTAGAATAAGGAATTCTGACTCAAAATTCACAATGTGGCTGCAAATTCTTGGGGCAAGGAGGGGATGTGAAACGGGTAGATTTTCACTGTTCTTATGATTGTTTTTGGAATGAGGCCCCAACACATCCTTTTATATGACAAAAAGGATGGTTATTCAGTTGGGTGAAGGGATATAGGCAACGGGATAGTTTGGAAACTACCCAATAGCCCGTAATCTCAACGAATTCCTTGAAACTTTTTAATTTTTACAACTTTTGTGGGAATACACGGGTTGTATTGGTGTAACTAGCATGCGTACACGGGCATTAATGGTGCATCTAGTGTACATACATGGGAAGTAGTGGTGAAGGGCACATACATCTTCAAAAATATTGTTTTTAAGAAGAGTTTCTCAATGATGGCTTGACAAAAATAGCAAGTAAAATGGCCTAATGCTAGGTATGCATGTATGGTGCAATTTAGGGTTATAACAATGAGGTTAGCGAAGCAAAAATCATGACACTCCATGTCATTGGTATCATTGAAAAATTCAAAAGCATACTTGTTGTGCAAGTTCGTTGCACAAAGGCTTTTGTTGCTTTCATTTGTTGCATGCCAGTACAGAGGATGTTGTCACACAGAGGATTTTTCCACGTAGAGAGTTTTGTCACGCAGAGGATGTTGTTGCTAAAAGAGTTTTTTCATGCAGAGGATATTGTCGTGCATAGGATGTTTTCGCATAGAGGATGTTGTCACGCAGAGGATGTTGTCGTGCAGAGGATTTTGTCGTGCAAAGAGTTTTGTCGTGCAGAGGATATTGTCACGCAACGATTTTTATCATGCAGAGTATATTTTCATGCAAAGAAAGTTTTCACGCAAAGGATTTTGTCGCGCAAAGGATTTTCCTACGCATAGCCTATAAGACGCACTACGCAAATGACTAGTTTAGTGGTCAACTTCAAGATCACTTTCTGACCAACCAGAGAGAAATTTTGAAAATCCTCAAGAAATTTTTGTCAAGGACAAACCAAATAATAAAATCCTCTCATATTTGAAAAATGTTTCATATTTTGGGAGATTCGAAGGAATCTTTGAGCCCTATTTTTCAGTTTTCATGATTTCATGTCTGAGACATGTTTTTGTGACATGTATCCTGACCATATGGAGATGAATTTCAAGAAACTAAGAGAGGATTTTATTTATAACGAGCTTACCCACAAAAATCCTTCTCATATGTTACATAAATATTACAATTTGAGAATTACAAGTGGTGTTTTGAAGCCTATTTTTCATAATTTTGCCTCCTGAAAAGTAGGAAATCAGTTAAAATGTGTCATTTTTTGTTTGTAATTGTTTTTTATTTTGGGTTTTGGCCCTCAACCAATTTTTGAGGAAACATTGGTTAGGTTTGACCATTTTTTTGACTTCGATAGGTTGGTGGAAGATGGAGTGCCCAGGAGGAGCTGAGATTGCGGGATATCACTTGTTTTGTGGGATTTGTGGACCCAGCAAGGGGTTCATTAGATTTTATGTAATGGGTTATGGGATTTAGTCCCATGGGTTTAACCATGATTAGGCCTTTTTGTAAGGAATGTAAAAGTATAAATACTAAAATATTGTAAGGTAGAAACAACAAAGTAGGTAGTATGTAGCTAAGTGAAAAAGGGAAGTAATTGGCTAAGTGCAAGAGGCAAGTAGTTTTGTGTTGTTTTGTGAAACATAACATGTATGGAAGGCTTTGTGCTTGATAGAGGATTTGGTTCTATGCCTTGACCTGATTTTGGGAAGGTGGATCTGGTGCACACTACACAAATCACTTATCCGGTGCGAAGCTTGGCTATGTGGCTTAGTGCATAGGAGTAGAGGAATGTAAGAAATTGGAGCCTAATAAAGAAGAAGAAGATGTTGGTGGACATAGCCCCACACTAAGGTGAACCACATATATCATGTGTTGATGGTTTGCTTTGTGTTATTATATTTATGTTGTATATATGCTTAGTGCATTGATTATTATGAATGATAGATAGATCTATGAATGCTTAGTGCTTTGTTTATGATGAATGTGTTGGATCTAATTTCTGATGCTAAGTGTGATGTATATTTTGTCATTGATACATCGTTGATACCTACTGAGGGTTTGATCTACGAAGTGATTAAAGCTAATGATTTAATGTGTGTTGTTCCTAAGTACTCTGCGAAGTATTATAATCATAGATCTATGTCCTAGCTTCATTATAGACACTTGAGTCCTATCACCCCCCTGCCTTTACCTCAGATGAGACTTCACCCGCTTCACAGGTGTTGTCGAAAGGGTCACTAGTTAGGGTTTTTTTGGTGCATTGTAGAGCATTGAACCCTGGGTCTGCCCCTATGCCAACAAATGGTTCCATTGTCGGGACCTGAAACTATGATCGCTGGGAACTGAAATAAAAGAGAAGCTTTGTGCGTAGATCTACTACTATAGTGCACAATACTCTACTTGAATTGTGAATATCCATGCTAAGAAAGAAACCTGATCTGAAGAAAAGAGGTAAATATTTTTGCTTGGATAGAGTAAGATAAGTGGAAATTTTTGTTTCGAAAGCATGAATCTAGGTATGTTTGATATATTTTGTCCTAGCCTGAAAGCTAGGGTGTAGTTAGAAGAAAGAGTTGATTTGAATAAATTTGATAGAAATAAAGAAAGATATGTTATTCTTATGCATAGAAAAAAAAATTGGACCAATAATTGGATGCAGGAACCTAGAATTTTGTTTTGTAGATTACAGGTCCAACACTGTGATCCTAGTGCGCAGTACAGAAGTATTTGGGGAACATAAAAGAGAAAGAGAGGATTGCCATTATTTTATAACTGTAGAATACAGGGTCATCTTGCTAAGGAATGCCCTGACACAGGTCCTATTTGTCTCTATTGTAAAGTTGTTGACCATGAAGTTCAAGACTGTCCAAAGATGATTGCTAAAGTTGAACAAATGAACATGAGTCAAGAAAATAAGAGCATGTTAGAGAATCATAAAGAGAAATAACTAGAGAAATATCAAGCTATGATAGTACAGTTAAAATAAGTAATGGATGATCACAAAGATATCAGTTTATCAGAGACTTGAAAGAAAAACAATGCATAGATACAAGAGTAGGATACTTCGACATAGACTGTGTCTTGGATGAGGAAACACCAGTAAATATTATTCTAGAAAGAACTTGGGAAATTTTTGGACAACCTACTGTGGTACCTTCACTGGGAAAGATAGGCTTGTTTAAAGGAGAGATGATAACCCTATCTGGAAGACTTACTAATGTACCTGTTATCCTCCATGGTACATCGACTCAAGAAGAATTTGAAGTTATTAGGTTTGTTGAGAACAATGCCTCTTTTCCACTTTTGTTAGGAATGACTTGGATTGAGAAGGATCATATCAGAAGGAAATCAGAGGAAGAACCTTAGAAAATAAAAATAAATAACTAAGGGATTCCATAGCTAGAAGAATCGATTGACTGATGGAAGAATGAGAAGTTGAGTCGAAGAAACAGAACTCAAGAGAATTAGCTATCAAGGTTGAAAGAATGAAAGAAGGTTTGAAGGACCTATCCATGCAAGAAAGAAGAAGACCCATCCTGGATTTAATAAGAGAATAAGTATTACCTTTGAACCCTATGAGAGCACATCAATGGCACAAAGCTACTACACTAGAAAAATATAAGAATAGGAATGGAAAAAGAAATCCATAAACAGTTGGAGATACTCTGATCACAGGAAAGAAAGCAAGGAAGCTCAGTAAGAAGAAATCCAAGTTAGAAAAGTTACAGTAAGTGATAGAGAATACTTCGAAGGAGGTGGGCATGCAAGCTCTGAACCTCGTCGGAACAACAGAACCACGCAGAATGGGAATTCGCCCCGTCGAAGCTATATGATTGTTGGAGGCGTCCCGACCATTAGAACGACGCTCTGAATGTATAGGAAACACATTTATGGGTGACTAGACTATGTTTGGGACGTTGAGACTACCCCATAACAGACAGATTCACATTGATTGAGGCATTATTGTATGTTGGAGGAATCTGTTACAATGCTCACTTATCTAACTCGTTGGAAACTGCACCGGGACCACTTTTTGCTACCCATGATTATATGAGCTAATAGAGAAGTGATTTTGTGTGTCGAGATGTGATATTAGACCTCACCATCTATTGTTTACTCCACTATACATTTACCTACCCCGACTTATTTGTTAACAGTGAAAATGTCGGTCGAGCGCACCGAGCTAGAGAAATCTATTGAAGAAGTGTTGAAGATGTTTATGGCTGATAAATCTATGTGTGAGGGAGTGCATGCATCATCGACCAGGGGACTCTAGGATTCCCCCTCGATTAGACGTCACTTGGGTCGTGTCATCCCCTCTACTGAGAAGGGGAGTAAGCATTGCGATGATCTGGCTAATGCGAAGAAAATCCCATCGATCTTACTTGATTACATCCTGCCTTTGGCTGGCATGGTTAACCGCGACAACATTCCATGGGACTTCAAGTATATATTAATCACCGTGTACATCCCAAAGGGGATACGCGTGGAAGGAAGCTAGTTGGGACAAATCCCATCCTTGAAGAACAATGATTTCAGCCTTGGTGATAGAAATAACTACGTGATGCTCGTGCCTCACAGATATTTGATGAAGAAGACTGGGAAGAAGCCTCACATAGTCTCCTGGATGAGGATTAAGGAGCTTGCGCAGTCCACAATATTGAATTTCATGAAGATCCCACACTTTGGCTGACATTAGGAGGTTAATGCTTGCATTAAATCCATCTTGTCATGTTATCATGAAGGATACTTGTGGCTCAATAGGTGCATTACTATGGATATGACGTTGATTCGCCTGATCACAGGAATGAGCATGCAGGGACCCGACCCTCAACATTTCTACCCAAGGAAGACTTAAGATCGCTCCCTAGCACAATGAATTAAGGAGGCATGCGATGAAGTTGAGAAGGGAAAGAGAGGTTACAAGGTAGCCTCCATTTTGGCCCTTGGTTATGGAAGAACGAAATTATTAAGGAGGAAAGGTGAAGTACAAACTGCGTGGAAACCACATTTTCTGAGATTACGTCGAAGTGGTCAAAGAAGCGGAAAAGAAGGAGTGAAGTAAGAGAAAGAGATCCGTTGAATGAGAATATCAACGAAGATGGATCATGGACAACTCAACAAGCATAAAAAGCCACCGATGGATGAATGGAGCACTTCACAGGAAAGAAGAAAAGACAGGCTATTGAAGCCTAAAAAATATGGGTCAAGTTGACCTAGGGTTTTAAACACTTAGGGTTTTGGCATTTAGGGTTTTGGAACCTAGGTTTCAACCTAAGGTTGTCTAAGAGCTTTTTTAATGTATAAATAAGGACCTAGATGAGAGAAGAGGGGTTCCTTATTATTCGTTATTGGTCAGTTGTTGATTGTTGATCATTGTGGGTGAAGAGAGTCAATATTGTTGAGTGTTTGTGCATGAGAGTGTCTTGGATTGTAATATCTTTAGCTGGGTGCAAAGATAGAGCCTGCATATGGGTGTACAGGGAGGGGAGAGAAAGAGATCTGCAAGCGAAGTGTGCAGATAGAATTGTATGTTTCCATCTTAATATATCAAGAAACATAGTTCTATGGATGTAGCCCCGGGGAGAGGGTGAACCACATATATCTTGTTGTTTGACGTGGTTGATACTATGTTATTTGATTTATGTTATACTATTGATGCATTGTTGTGTTAGATCCGAGGTATAATTGTGCGAAGTAGGTTTAAGATTGATAAAGGATAACTAGATCTCTGTGTGTTGTTCTTTTGAATCCACTTGAATTTCCTCTGGTTGTAGACACTTGTGTCCTACAACCCCCTATTGCTACTTCGGGTGAGACTTCATCTTCTCCGTAGGTGTTTCCAAAAGGGCTAGTAGTTACGTCTTATTGGTGCATTGTTAGATTTGAACCTTGGGTCTGCCCCTATGTGCCAACAAATGGTTCCATTGTTGGGACCAAGATCTTCTTAAGGGAATCTCAAGGTGGTTTCCATCAAAGACAGAGATTCAGAAGTGGATAGAAGAACAAGAAAAGGACTTCGTTGAAGCCCAGAACAAGAACCCTAATATTAGTACATAGGAATGGTTGGGAAGGTATATCTTTACTAATATACATGAGATTTTTTTTGGAGGAATCCATAAGGAGATATATGAGTGGTTAGCCAGACTAGCAGATACCCAGTTTGAATTCATATCTAGATTGCATGTGGTTTGGACGTTGGTGTTGATCAAGAAGGTCAAGAGATTTGATAACATTGTATCAAGAGTAGTATATCACTAGTTTGATAGCACCATTGGAGGGCATATCACTAAGTTTGTTATTAACAAAGTAGAGTCATATAACCAAGTAGAGAGATATTTCTTTAAGGGACCTAGAGGAAAAATTTTACACTTTTTGAAGTTGAAGATCAAGATGTTATTGCATGAGAAGAACATCTTGAAGATACAGTAATCAGGTGGATTTAAAATTTTATGTTCAAGAATTCAGACAATGACATAGAGGTTGGACATACACGTAGTGGGAGGTCCTTCAGAAGGTTCCTCTGGTGAACCTATTTGAGCATAATCACGAATCACTAATACAGGATGAAGGGTTATACAGTGGAAAAGAAGAAGAGTTATTGAACGAGGAACATTCAGAGTCCACTAGGGTAGAGAAAGGGAAGACTGAAGAACCTCACCGAGAAGAACCAGAAAATTTAGGAACTGCGTCAATTGCCAAAGTAAGTACTATTACTCCTCATGTTTTTTTAGCAACGTTAAGTTATCAATTTAACTAAAGTAGCCAGAGTTATTAGAGCACTATTACTAGAAATACAGTACATAATCAGTCAAGAAGCTTAGGAAAATATATGGTGAATGAAATGAGGCTACCCGTCTTTAGGGGAGACGGATCTGAAGATCAACACTCATTTCTATGCGATGCCAAATGGAGTATTAAGCAATTCAATGATGAAGCTGTTAAGAGATCTCAGTTTAGTACTACCTTGAGAGACCACGCACTGAGCTGGTACATGAAGTTTGTAAAAGGAGTTTCACAACCTAAGCCGCTAAACAACATTAAGACCATGTTGAGTGTAGAATTCAAGAAACCTAAGTCAGAGTCACAATGCATTACAGAACTGAAATAAATCAATCAGAGAGTAGATGAACCTGTGTGGGATTTTGATCATAGGTTTAAGACCCTGAGAGGCCGCTTGAGTTTTCATATTATAGATGAGAAGAACAAGGAATGGTTCATTGTTGCCCTCTTGCCACACATCAGAGTTCCCGTGATGCAACAAAAGGTTGGTTCGCATGATGAGGCATTGGATATTGCCATGAAACTAGAATCATCCCTTATGGGAGAATCCAGCTCAAGTATGTGTCAAATTTTGAGTCAGTTAACTAGATTATCTATGTAGGTTGAATATATGAATAAAGATAAGGGAAAAGATAAAAGAGAAGACATCTGGTGTATCGGATGCAAATCAGAAGGCCATGAAAAGGAGCATTGTCCCCTACTTAATGAATACTTAGCCTCTGGAGATCCAAGCCCTTTGAAGCAAGTTACTCTACCCTAGTGCGAGGCATGTATAAATAGACATCGCCCTGGTGAATTCTATTACATGCAAAAATATGTCCAGACACCTACCAATCTTTACTGCATATTCTGTAAATCTGTGGGACATGATGAGAAGGATTGTAGGGCTTATGATATTTTTCATGAAAGGTCAAGAGATACATATATAATTTAGGGAGAAATAAAGCAGGAAGGAAATTCTACGTAATTTAACTCTCCAGGAAGAGGAAAATTTAACCCTCATGGTGGATTCAGAGGAAGAGGAGGAGGAGGAGGCATGGGTCGAGGTCGAGGTCAGAGCATTTTTTATAACTGGGCATAGCCAGGTCACTTGGAAAGGGACTATCATAACCCTTGTAACACTTGTAGCTATTGCAACTCATTTGAACATGTTATTGAATATTGTCCTATGTTGTTAGCCAAAATTAAGGAGAGACGAGGAGGAAACTAGCAAGTATAACTAATTTTAGCAGAACCTTGCTTAGAGGATCCCATAGTCATTGTTATCACTAGAGGAGGCATTCTTATAGGAGAATATAGAGTGAATGGAGAAACAATTAAAGAAGGATCAAGGCTCGAGAGATCCATAGAGAAGACACAAGATTTTGATCCAAGGAAAGAGAAGTAGACGTTTGAACAGGAAAGAAGAGAATTCAGAAGAGATCAAGCTTCTTCATCAAAGACACAACCAGAAGTAAGATAATGAAGAATGCCTCTAGCATTTGATCATTCAGTTGCACCTGGAGGAGGAAAATAGGTAAGAAAGCTTATGGAATTCTTATGTACTTGCATTAATTTGATAAAGGATGAAAGAGTTATCCAAGAACTACAAAACTTGATCAGACAGTATGAGCTAGGGAAGGTAGATCCTCTGCTAAATAGAGAAGTACACCAAGTATCCAAGAAGAGAAGAAAAAATAAGGAATTATAGCTAAATGCTCAGATCAAATACTATGACATAGATTATGTGGTCCTTGACTTGGGGTCAAAATTCAATGTTATGACGAAGCAGATCTGGGCACTGATGGGAAAACCTAAGCTGATTTATTCCCCTATTAGGCTTAGGATGGCTAATCAATAGGTAGTCAACCCCTTTGGAAGGTTGGAGCATGTCCATGTGGACATTGATGAGGTAAGAACGTTTGTAGAGTTCGAAGTAATTGAGATAGTTTATGATAGTTATCCTTATCCTGTGTTGTTAGGAATTGATTGGGCTTTCAACAATTCTACTGTGGTTGACTTAAAGAAAAGAACAATGAAGTTTGAAGGTGATGGAATTAGGGTCATTGCACCTTTGGATCCTGATGAAGGTCGTAGATACACAAAACCAATCAGAGAAGAAGACCGCGCATACGAACTAGAGAATATATATAAATTGACAGCAAGACAACAAGATTACATTAATCCTACAACAAATGGAAACTTAAGATGGATAAGTGACAACGCATGCTCATCAGACTTAGAATAAGCACTGGAGAACTGGAAAAACAAAATGTATGAATTTTTTGCGAGGAGATGTGCCAGATTGACTAGGAAAGTTCGTTGGATTGACACGAAAGTAAGTAATATACCCACATTTGATGGTTTAAATCATTTAGAAACTTTCCTACTAGAATTTGAAGAAGTTGTACCAGTACAATAGAGATTGTTGGCACTGGATGAAGCATTGAAAGCAACACCTACAAGATGGTGGGGAACACATAAAAAGAACATCGCAGAGTGGGTGTAATGTCACACTCTGATGACACTGTGCTTTTCAGACCAAATCGAAGGGTGTGAAGTTTGATGCACAGGTCAAAGTTGTTTGCAAGATCATGTCTGAAGTTGTGAGGAGGCCTGGAGTAGCATTCCTCAAGAACAATGGGTGCATAAATTCACTAACACTTTGGAAACAACGCCTATCAATTGGTACCTTCAAGCAGAACAATATCACACCACAACAGATTGGCATGGTACGACTCATAATTTTGTAGCTACATTTTTATTTGAATGTCAACACCCAATAATAGATCAGGATTTATAGGTTGTACAATAGAGAGTATTTGAGGAGGCACCTAACCTCCCTCTGGAGCAAGAAGAGGATGAATGGACTGCACCTCTTCAGAAATTGTAGGGATATTACAACATCAATGCTGATGAAGATGATGATCCTAGGAAGGTGAACATCGCAGAAAATGAAGGACATAGAGAGATAGAAGGACCGGGAGTTGAACTACCTTTCATTGGACAACCAATCAAAATCAAGAAAGTTAATATTGGAACAGAGCAAGCACCTAAGCTTGCAAACATTGGAGATTATTGGGATCTTACCACCATTGATAAGATCACAAAATTACTACATGAATATCAGGACTTGTTTCCAATCAAGTTCACATACATGAAGGGCATTAAAGGGCCCATGGGAGAAATGAAAATCCCCTTGAAACTAGATGCAAGGCCAGTCAAATAGAGACCCTACAGATTGAAACCCAAATATAAGCAGAAGGTCAATATTGAGTTAGATAGAATGCAGGAAGCATGAATCATAGAACCTATTGAAGATTCAGAGTGGATTAGCCCTATGGTGGTCCAGGATAATAAGACAGGAGAGATAAGAATCTGTGTAGACCTAAGAAAGTTGAATGATGCATGTCTACATGATCCATTCCCTACACCATTTACTGACGAAGTGTTAGATAATGTAGTAGGACAGGAAGTTTACTCTTTCACAGATGGATTTTCATGTTATCACCAGATTAGGATTGCTAAGGAAGATCGCCATAAGACCACATTTGCAAGAGAATTGGGTTCTTTCTAGTACATAGTGATGCCATTCGAATTGAATAATGCACCAACCATCTTTTCCAGTGTGGTGGTCGAAGCATTCAAGGATTTTTTACATAAATTTTTGGAAGCATATTTTGATGATTGGAGTGTTTTTAGCTTGTTGAAAAATCATATTGAATGTCTAATATTGATGCTAGATAAATGTAGGCAATGTCAGATTTCCCTGAATCTAAAAAATGTGTTTTATTTTCACCCTTTGCAGTGTCGTTAGGCCATATTGTGTGTAAGCAGGGGTTGTTGGTAGATCCTTCTGAGATTGCCATCATTGTTGATCTACCCCCTCATACTTCGGTTAGAAAACTACACATTGCGTTGGGATATACTGGATACTACAAAAAGTTCATCAAGGGCTATGCACAAATAAAAACACCTATCGAAAATCTTTTAAAAAATATTGCCAGTTCCAATGGTCAGAGGAATGTCAACAGAGTTGCGACACATTGAAACATAAAATGGTCACTGCGCCTATTTTGGTTTTCCCAGATTGAAGTAAGAAATTCCATGTGCATGTCGATGCTTCATATATTGCAATAGGAGAAGTGTTAGCACAACCAGGAGTAGGATCTATTGACCACCCATTAGCCTTTGCTAGCAGGAAGCTTTCTACAGATGAGATAAATTACACTACCACCGAAAGAGAAGGTTTAGCCATGGTATACACTTTGCAGAAGTTTCAACGCTACTTGTTGGGAGGGCACTTTAAGATGTTCACCGATCACTCTGCATTGAAATACCTAGTCAAAAAGACAGTGTTGGGGGGAAGAATATGCATATGGCTACTACTATTCCAGGAATATGATTTTGAGATTGTGGTTAAGCCAGCAAGAATGAACAAGAGACCTGACCACTTTTATAGGGTAGAACATGAGAGGAACCTACTAGTCTGGAGGATACACTACCATATTCATAGTTGCTAGCCATAAAAAAGGTTGATGATCACTTCATCGAAATAGTCCAATTCCTATCAACAGGAATGGCACCTCGCAAATATACAGTCATTCAAAAGAAACTATTGATAGTTTGTGCTACAGACTTTTCACTTATAGCTAGACAACTATATAAGATGGGACCTTATGAGATTTTGAGGAGATTTGTAATGGAGGCATAAATACCACTGATTCTGGAAAAATCACATGAAGGCATTGCAGGAGGAAACTATGCAGGAAAAGCAACAACGCAGAAGGTTCTTAGAGCTGGCCTTTGGTGGCCCACTTTATACAGAGATTCTAAAGAATACTATAGAGCCTGTGATGTATGCCAAAGAGTGGGGAAACCATCCAGAAGGGATGAGATGCCTTTAGCACCTCAACTAACCTTACAGGAATTTGAGAAATCAGAAATTGATTTTGTGGGACCTATCAACCCACCAGGGAAGCACACAGGAGAAAGATACATTATCACTGCGAAAAAGTATTTGACGAGATCGACAGAAGCCAGAGAAGTTACAATCTGTAGTGCAGCTACAGCTGCACAATTCATATTTGAGGATATCATAACAAGGTTTGGATGCCCAAATATTCTCATGAGTGATCAAGGTACTCATTTTATTAATAACACTATTGATGCCTTGACTTAGGAATTTGAGGTTCATCATCAGAAGAGAACACCTTACCACCCACAAGCCAATGGTACAGTCGAAGATTTCAATAAGATCTTGGAGACAACACTGGCAAAGATTTGCACTGTAAACAAGGATGATTGGTATTTGAGAGTACCAACAGTGTTATGGGCTTATAGAACCACTTGAAAGAAGTTGACAATGCTGACTCCATTTAAGTTGGTTTATGGTCTAGAAGCAGTTGTACCTATGGAATATCTAGTTATTAGGTTAAGAATTGCAGCATTTATAGGTATGGACGATACAGGCGTTGTACAAGACAATCTTTCCCAGTTGATAGAATTGAAGGAATACAGATTTATTGTAGGATTCCATCAGCAAATACAGAAATAAAGAGAAAAGGCTTACCGTGACAAACACATCAAGAGAAAATTATTCAAGCAAGGATATCTGGTATTGGTATATGACAGTAAGTTTATGAAACACCCAGGGAAGTTTGGGACACATTGGCTAGGACCATTTTAGGTCACCTATGTTATAGAAGGAGGAGTTGCGTAGTTGAATACCCTGAATGGAGAATGGAAGGAAGGTTTGGTAAATGGGAGTCGATTGAAATTATACTATGAAAACCAGCTACCTCACATATCTCAATAAAAGAAGAAGAAGAAAGGTCTAGGTACCAGGTGTAGTTGAAGCTGGGTACCAAACATAGAAAAGATAGTCTGCACAAGGAAGGGAAGGACAGAGAAGGAAGCACGGGTTGTTCCACGCAGTCTGAAGTCAAAGTGAAACAGAAGGTTCAGTCTTGCAATGCCTCAGGATGAGTCACGGGTGAGTTTTGGGGGCCTTTTGGCTGTTGGTTATGGAAGAAAGTGAAGATTACAGAGGAAAGGAAAAGTAAGAACTGAGTAGAAAGCACATTTTCTGAGATTAGGTCAAAGTGGTCAAAGAAGCAAAAAAGAAGGAGAGAAGTAAGATAAAGCGAGTCGTTGAATGAGAATATCGAGGAAGAGAGATAATCAAGGAACATGGATCATTGACAACTCAGCGAGTGGAAAAAGACATTGATGGATGCATGGAGCACTTCACAAGAAATAAGGAAAGACATGCTAGCAAAGCCTGGAAAATGAAGGTCAAGTTGACCTAGGATTTTAGACACCTAGGGTTTTATCATCTAGGGTTTTGGAACCTAGGTTTCAACCTAAGGTTGTTCGAGAGATATTGTAATGTATAAATAAGGACCTAAATGAGAGAAGAGGAGTTACTCATTATTTGTTATTGGTAAGTTGTTGATTGTTGATCATTGAGGGTGAAGAGAGTGAGTATTGTTGAGTGTTTGTGTGTGAGAGTGTCTTGGATTGTAAGATCTTCAGTTGGGTGTGAAGATTGACCCTGCAGCTGAGTGCCTAGCAAGGGGAGAGAAAGAGATCTACAAGCGAAGTGCGTAGATAGAACTGTATGTTTCCATCTTAATATATCAAGAAACACAGTTCTGTGGACGTAGCCCTAGGGAGAGGGTGAACCACATATATCTTGTTGTTTGATGTGGTTGATGTTGTGTTATTTTCTTTTTGTTATACTATTGATGTATTATTGTGTTATATCCAAGGTATAACAGTGTAAAGTAGGTTTAAACTTGATAAAGGATAACTAGATCTCTATGCGTTGTTGTTTTGAATCCAATTGCATTTCCTCTGGTTGTAGACACCTCTGTCCTACAACCCCCTATTGTTACTTCAGGTGAGACTACATCTACACCACAGGTGTTGCCGAAAGGGCCAACAATTAGGGCTTGTTGGTACAATGTTAGTATTGAAACCTGGGTCTGCCCCTGTGTTACCTATGATTTTAGTCATCATGATGGTGTATTAATGATGGTGTACTCAGGATCTTCATAAGAACTTTCTCCTGAGAAAAGTTACCTTCATCTCTTCCCAGAAAAAATACTTTTGAAGAGGGTTCACAGGCTGCTAGTATACCAAGGTGCGAGAATGACCCATTCTCGTAGGCTGCCTTAAGCCAGGGTGTGAACTTCTCGCACTTTGTTGAATAGCTAGGATGCGAACTCGTCCTAAAGCATGGAAAAAAATGAATTCTCGATGGTTCTAGAAAGGAATCTTCTAGAAGAATGGGTTGGAATTCGAATGGTTATCCTTGTACTAGATTCCCTGATATTGTGGGATCATTCTTATCCAAGTAACTATCTCATTCTCTCCTATATATTGAGGGAATTCTCATGGAAAAGGTTAAGAAAGATTCATTGGAGAATTGGTGAAAGAATTGTGTGACGGACTTAGCTTGGACAGGAGCTTGGAGACTCTAGTTAGTCTATCAAGAGGATTTGATATTCTTCATGCAAGGATTGAGCAAGTGTGTGTGTTGGAGCCAAGAGCCATCGAAAGGAAGTTTGCGACATCAAGGATATCAGGTTGTAATCTTTACTTTCAATTAATATGATACAGTGGCATGTCCCTTTCCCATAAAGCTATTCTCACTTTATTGTGTAATTCCTTGATCATACACATAAGTTGATAGTTGAATATATTTTTCTATCTTTACTTTGGTTGGTTTGTGTTGTCTTGTTCTTGAACTCATGAGAGCACCGGAGCGAAGTGGGAGCAATAGAGACCCTAGGAAGCGATACTAAAGTATGTTACTTGTTCCTTACTACTAGCTAATTCAATGGTCAAAACTTAGGGAAAGAGTCATGTCCTGTCCTATTTTGTTCTAGATCCAGGTGGATCTAGGGAGATCTGTTAGTGTCTGCACCTACCGATTAGTCTGATAACAAAATTGGCGACTCCACTGGGGAATATAACCCGTTTTCTTGTGGTTTTTGGTATTTTTCCTTGGCCATTTATTCTTGCCTTACCCTTCTCCATTCATATCAATCTCTGAGTCTTCAGGATACCCTGATAGACCCTCTGGGTCCAGAGGCCTTTTCAAATTTTGTATCTTTTTCCAAAAATTTGATTATTTTTAGACATTCTCGCACTGCACTCCACAGTAGCCTATGAGAACATACTGAGTTCGCACCCTGCCTTTAGGTTCAGTGTGAGATTCTCACACTCTACTCAAAGCCTACCTGCGAGAATCACTAATTCTTTCACTGTGTAATATTTCCAGCCTGCGAACTCATTTTTTCAAAGTTGTGGATTTGAGTTTTTGCATCTTGAACTGCCCAGATCAGTTTAGATGACTAAAAAGAGTTTCTTGGACCATTGATTGATGTTCTCTTGTTTTTGTTTCTTGTGCATGAATAGTCTTAGGATTTCAAAGGCTCTTCCTGTCACTTGTTCTTGACTTTCATTTCTTGACTTTTCTTGGAAAATCTATACTCTCTGATTCTGGAATCTGAGTGTGCTTGATTGGTTAAGGACCGATGATTGGTTGAAAGTTGAGTTTCTTGATATTTATCATTTTCTTATTGTTTGAAAGATCACTTTTCTTATGCAATTGAAAAGACTAGATTGGTTTTCTTGTTATTTTTGTTTTCATTGAAAGAGTGGTTTGGGTTTTTATCATTGCTTGTTCATTGGTTTTTTATTTTCTATACTCTCACTATCATGGTGTGGGTCCTTTTTGAAAAGTGAACAAACGTTTTTCTTTCAAAAATCACTTTCGTCTTCGAAAACATTGAAAATCAATTGTTGAAATTATTGAAAAAGAAACAATAGATAATTGTTATTGATGCGCGATTTGTTGCATTTATTTTAAATGATCCCATTCGTCACTCTCCCCAATGGCCTGCTATACCATCCAAGCTACCATCGAACATTCCTAAATTCAACGAAAAAGTGGGAGAGGAACCGAACAATCACGTTATGACTTTTCACCTATGGTGTTCATCCAACTAATTGATGGATGACTCTATTCGTTTACGTCTTTTTCAACGAACCCTCACAGGTTCTGCTGCGAAGTGGTATATAGAATTTCCACAAGGTTTCTTCTCTGACTTCAACACCCTAGCTATGGCTTTCCTTACGCATTACCAGTTATCGATCCATTATGACAAGGGGACCGAGATTTTGACTTCCTTCAAACAGAACAAGGCCACTCATTTATCCGATCACATTCATGAGTGGCGACGGAGACACCGTCTCATTAAAATCGAACTCCCCAATCAGTTACTGGCAGAATGGTTCAAAAAATCATTTTTGAACGACATCGGTCATGACATTTCCATGGGTAGAGTAGTCATGGAAGAGTAGGCTATAAGTCGTGCTCAATATCTTGACCTCATTTATTCACAAATAGGTACCCTTTATGACTTACTACTTGATTTACCTCGTCCTTCTACTTCCAGCACTTCAACTACTCTAGCTACTTCGCATGCAGCTAATGGTGTGATTAGTGCTTTCCAGGCCCAACCACATTCCACCTCAAGCAAAAACCCCAAACCTACTTCTTCTAATGTTCAAAATGATCCATCTCCTACCCCTACCACCGGCAAGACTTCTGAGGTAAATGTAGTCCAATCTACCCCGACCGATAAAAACAAATCTAAAAAGGGGAGAGGTAAGAATAAGGAGGACAAAAATACTTCTCAAGAAGAGCGAACCAAACCTACCCCTGTTGACGATCGGGATACGCGCAAACCTTTATACCCTTATCTTATCTATGGTGATGATCACTACATGAAGGATTGTCTACGACGTGTCGAGGTCACTAAGTTCCTTCAAGGAGCTCCAAAACCACCTGCATCGGCCGTTTTGTCCCAACCCTTCCCATCTCAACAACAGGCTCAGTTGGTCATTCATGACCAACCCTCATCTTCTACTACATCCTATGTTTTGATGTGTACTGGCAATTCAAAGCAGAGCGACGTTGCACTCACTACTTGAGCCAAAGATTATTCTCCCTCTAAAGAGAAGGTTGATGATCTACCGCCTTCCTCGGTACAACCCTCTCCTGCGACTCCACCTACCAACGGTCCTCTTCATCTCGAACAACCGAGCCTTGACACAGTTCTTCAACCCCCCCAAAAGGGTGTCGTTCAGAAATTGGCTTCCAATCCTCATGCTTGTGCTGCCCAGAACTACAACATTGTTGAAGATCTGTCCCAAGCACCTTCTGCGATGTCAGCCCTTGAAGTCCTTCAAACTTGCCTTGCACAATGGAAGGCACTGTTGAAAGATATCAGTGGAATCGATCCGACGGATACGAATTTAATAGTCTTTGACTTGGAATATCACATTCCAAGGTTACCCCCTCAACTCGCATTCCAGATCCAAGTGGTTGTCTCTGAAAAAAACATTTGCCAAACCGTTATCGATGAGGGTTCCTCGACATGTGTTATGTCTCTTGCTTGCTGGAAATCCATTGGCTCTCCTTCTTTGAATGAATCCCAGAACACTCTTAAAGCCTTCAATGGCTCTAGTTTTAAGCCCTACCATGTTCTTCCTTCATTGCCCATCATGTTAGAAGGTAAAATGGTCCAAGTCGAAGTGGAAGTCTTCGACGCTCCCCTTGATTAAAATCTTCTTCTTGGCCGCAGCTGGATCGATTCCATGCATGCAGTTGTGTCGACCCTTTTCCGTGTAGTACGTTTCCCTCATCAAGGAAATGTCGTCACCGTCGACCAACTAGCCTTCTTTAATTCTAATACCTGTACCGGCAATGTACCGTTCATCTCTAAAATACCACCGGGTTATGAGAAAGTTGGTGTAGGCCTTCTAAAAGACTCTTTGCTAATGGGTACTTTCCCCATTCCCCCGCCCGATGTTCCACGCTCGTCTGTTGCTTCAATCAACATGATCTCCACCTCGATTCATGAACTTCCTGCGTCTCACGACCCTTTGGATAGTACCTGACCCTGGAGATTATCTTCGTTACAGCAACCAAATGCCGTTAAGTCCGGTTGAATCCACCTATCAGGCCATTCAGTCGGCAACCCCTTCTACCCCTTCTCTTGGTGAGTTGTCTCCTGATCCTTTTCGTTTCATTTTTCCCACTGACGAGATGATCATGTCTGTCATGGAGGACACCCCTTGGGATGATGGGAATCATCGTTCCATTCTCTTTCTAGAGCAACATACCATTGAGAACTATCAACGAATCTTGACCCCGTCGACTGTTGTTGTCATCTCAACCATTATCGAGTCCGCACACGATGTGTTTTCTGAAGGGAACTTAAGCAATATTTCACCCACTATCCCCCTCGACATATCCGTCAAACCTGGAATCGTCGAAAATGTTCATATCGGAGCTTTGTGTTCTTCTGACAAAATCGTCACCTATACATCCCTTTTCAAAGAGTTTCATGACATCTTCGCCTGGATCTACAAAGAAATATCGGGTATCGACCCTAATATTGTGATACATGAGATAAAGACATACCCCGACGCTAAACCCATCCGACAACTCCTTCGTCTAGTTCACCCACGTAAAGCCGCAACCATCAAACTCAAAGTCGAAAAACTTCTTAAATCTGACTTTATTTATCCGGTGGCTCTCACAGACAGGGTCTCCAATCTTGTCCCGATTGACAAGAAACAAGGCACTATTCGTGTATGCATTGATTATAGGGATATCAACAAAGCTTGTCCCAAAGACAACTTTCCTACCACTTTCATCGATCATATTGTCGACGATTGCGCTGGAAGTGAAATCTTCTCTCTCATGGATGGTTTCTTCGGGTATAATCAAATCAACATTGTTCCTGAGGATCAACATAAGACCGCTTTTATTTGTCCTTGGGGTACTTTTGCCTATCGGAAACTCCCTTTCAGTCTCAAGAATGCTAGCGCAACTTTTCAAGGCGCTATGTCTTATGCTTTGCATGATATCAAGCACATTGTTCAACCATATTTGGACGATTTACCTGCTCATTCCATGCGCCGAGTAGATCACCCAACCCACCTCCGAGCCATTTTCGTTCACTGTTAGTTCTATCGTATACGTTTGAATCCTCATAAATGCATTTTTTGCATGGAATCCAGCTACCTTCTTGGTTTTATCATTTCATGTCAAGGGATCCGGGTGGATCCTTTAAAGGTTGAGGCGATCCTTAATCTCCCTCCTCTTTCTACTCTTCGCCAGTTACAAAGTTTGCAGGGGAAAGAAAACTTTCTTTGTCATTTTATCCCAAATTATGTCGAGATAACTCATGGATTTACGTGGCTCCTCAAAAAGGGTTCAGAGTTCATCTTGGATACCATTGCCAACAATGTTTTTGAAGCTTTGAAATTGTCCCTAACGCGTGCTCCGCTTCTCTTTCCTCCCGATTACATTCGCGATTATTTCCTCTACCTTGTTGCCTCAGATTACACCATTGGTATGGTTCTCGTCCAAGAGGATGATGCTAATGACGAACATGTTATCTACTACTTGAGTCGCAGTCTAACGCCTACATAAATCAAGTATTTACATGTCGAGAAACTGGCCTTGGCTACTGTCCAAGCCGTCCAACGCTTCCGACACTATATCCTCTCGCGCAAGACTACAGTGATTTCTCACTGGAACCCTATGCAACACATTCTTACATGTCAATTTCTAGGGGGAAAGTACTCCAAATGTATTGTGATACTCCAGGAGTTTGACTTGGAATTCGAACGCACCAAGTCTAAGAAGTCCTTAGTGTTTGCTGAGTTGATATGCGATTTTCCCCATTCTGAAATGGAAATAGTAGTAGTTGATTCATTACCCGATGAATCTCTTTTCCTTATCAACACTGATGATCTTTGGTATGGTGATATCATTATATATCTCCAAACCCAGAATTTCCGACCATCTTTGTCTAGTACTGACCAACGTCGCATACGCTATCAAGCCCGTCAATACATTATCCACGGGGATACTCTTTATCTTCGGGGGATTGAATCTCTGTTTCAACGTTGCCTAACGTTTGATGAAGCCGCGAAAGCTCTAAATGACTACCATTTTGGAGCGTGTGGTGGTCATATGTCTGGGTATGCTACTACCCAAAAGATCTTATGAGCAGGGTATTTTTGGCCTTCTTTATTTAACAACTGTATAATCGTCGTTCAAAAATGCCATGCTTGCCAGACCTATAATAACAAGATACGGTCACATCCTGCTCCTCTTCACCCTGTGGTCTCAGTTGGTCCCTTTGTGAAATGGGGAATCGATTTCATGACATGTCACCCTCACTTGACCGGGGGGCATGGATACATTATTGTATCCATTGATTACTTTACGAAATGGGCCGAGGCAATGCTGACATTTGACAACACTGGAAAGACCGCAACATTATTCATTTTTAATAACATCATAGCTCGTTTTGGTGTTCCCCAAGCTATCGTCACTGATCACGGTAGCCACTTCAGAAACTTCATGATGTCTGAACTTACTGAAAAGTTGGGTCTTCACCATGATAACTCAATGCCCTATTACCCACAAGCCAATGGCCAGGTCGAAGCAATTAACAAAATTCTCATAACTATGCTCCGATGAATGATAGGGATTCACAAAACAAGTTGGCACACAATGTTGTTTTCGGCATTGTGGGCTTACCAGACATCCGTCAAATCTGCTACTGGGTTTACACCTTTTCGGTTAGTCTATGGTTTGGAATCTATTCTACCGATTGAATGCGAGATACCCTCTTTAAAACTAGTTGTTGAACTCCTACCAAACACTTCTGTTGAGGAAGAACGTCTATTGTATCTTATGCGATTAGATGAAACTTGACACGATGCTACCCTATTCATAGAAGCTTAGAAGAAACGTGTCAAGGCCCAATACGACAAACATGTCAAGCCTCACATTTCTCCGAAGGAGATCTCGCTCTCCTCTATGATCAAGGTCGAGATATGCTAGGAGCTGGAAAATTAGAAGCCATGTGGCGAGGTCCTTATATCGTTCGATGAGTTTTGGAAAAAGGAGCTTATGAGTCAGTAGATTACGATGGTATCCCTTTGAGTGAACCCAAGAATGGGTTGTACTTTTAGAAGTACTATGCATAAAATCATTGGTGCATGAGTACTCGTATTTTTAATGTATCATACTTCTTTTGTATTACTATAGCTTGATTTTGTCATTATCTGGTCTTTTCCCTTATGTGACATTGTGTTTGATTTCCAGATGTCGGAGTCTTCTCTACCCTATATTCGCTTCACTGATGGCGCTAGCCGTAGTAATCAGAACCTTGCTTCCGTTGCATGGGCAATTTACACCCCTACAAACAAACTTGTATCCTTACGAGGTGTGTGTCTCGGTCGTGTGACCAACAATATTGTAGAGTATAGTGTCGTTATCGAATTATTGGTTGATGCTATCTCGCTTGGAATTCATCATTTGGTTGTGTGAATCGATTCATAGCTTGTATTACTACAGTTAAGTAATGTCTATACTATTCGAAGTTCGACTTTGTTACAGGTGTATTTGTGAATTCGCCTCTTGGAAAGTTATTTTGATTCTATTGAATATCAACATATTCCTAGATGTCTAAATACATTAACTGATGCATTGGCTAACTATGTATTAGACAGACATTTGAATCATTTATAAATCAATCACATCAATGTTCACAGAACACATGATAAACCGGTAGAAGCTGTCTGTATATATAACGATTAAAAGCGTTTTTTACAAAAAGTTTTGTCCAAAGACCAAAATATCAAAATCTAAAGCTCATAACTTCTACAAAGTGACGTCATGGATGACGTTCATGGTAACACACGATTTCCCGAGAAACCCTGCGGAGCAGTCGACTCATGGACTTTGACACTCCTATTGTATGATGTTGATCGCGTCGTGGAACCTCTCCAAGAGGCATGTATAGAATATCTACGGTCAAGCCCTCTAGGTTTTGTTCCACTACTTGATAATCCTTAGCATATTGTGTCAATAGAACTACCTCTCCTCGCCATTGAATGGGAGAAGTACTAGGAGGTTGGTAAGGTCCAACATCTGTGTCATCAAAAACGAATTTTGTATTTAGTTTTTGAACAAACATATAAAAAACATTTGCATATGATAAAAATTCACAAAAACATTTAAAAGGAAAAAATGTGTGTACTTCTTACCAAGTTCCCCCCACTGAGCATCCTTTGGCAGTACTAAGTCCGGATCTCCTCGGAAATCCAACCCGACATAATCATAATCGTCGACCATCAACATCTGTGGTCACAACCAATCAAAGAAGGTATCATCATACTTGATGATTGGTCCAGCTACGTGCCGAGCCATGAGCCGACACCATCTCAGCATTCTTGGATCCCTGGGAGCTGGTAAATTCCACTCAACCTGCAGCCTCAGTAATGGAACCCTCTCAAGGAAGAAGGACACTAACAAAGATCCGTACCCAAATTGCTTCAGGTC
This sequence comes from Picea engelmannii, assembly GCA_009831015.1. Lineage (NCBI taxonomy): Eukaryota > Viridiplantae > Streptophyta > Pinopsida > Pinales > Pinaceae > Picea > Picea engelmannii. Next base: position 85,505 of record ML818343.1, on the reverse strand, counting down.
GCCTCGTCTGCATTTGGTCAACTAATTTTTCATACTACGAAGCACAACATCTGCCCAGTTAAAAACTCGAGGTTCAGTACACTCTATCACATAATGGAAGTAACTCAGTAGTGCCATGTGAGGAGTGGAGCTCCCAGCCATCCGAGCTATGGTAAACAAGATAGTACGGAGGGTCAAATCCCGTACCACCCAAATAGCTACTTTTCCTTTCTTCCTCTCTACCTTGGGAACACAGTGTAAGAGGCAGCACTCACTCATGGAAAGCCCACCACCTCTGCTACCAGTCAGGCTCACGTGGTACCCACGCCGTGACAGTCCAGTAGAAAAGTAAATGTCCTCAATATCTAAGGACAGTGTGTGGACCCCCACATGAAATACCTGCTGATCAGGATCCCACATATGCACAAGGTATTCTAATAGCCTGACTTGGGCCCTCATGCCCGGGATACGAAAGTACTTCAGAAGGCCACAGTTTCTCAAAGCAGCAATAGTGGGTGGATGATTTCCGACAATAGAATTGTCTTCTTCGTGCTCCCTTTCACGCCATTCAAGAACCATTTTGATAGCCAATTACCTGCATAAGAAGCACAAAAAGAGGATTAGCAACTCTATTCATTAATTGGTTCTCTTTCATTGAGTAAATTTTTAAAAAAAATTTTGTTCTTTGCGGTTCTCACAGGTTCCCTTCAGGCACAGTGTGAGAACCTCACAGGCTCCCGTGTAGCCCACCTGCGAGAATGGCTGAGTGCAAGTAGGGCTCACAAAACCAACTCAAAAAATTAATTTTAACCAATGAAAATGCAAAATTAAACCATGAAAGAGTAGAGGACAATGATCCTACCTCACTGTCGTTGACAGCTCAACGAATGGATGCTCATAACTCCCGCAATCTGACGCCAAACTTCGAGGGTAAAAGAGGGGTTTTGGGGCTCAAATAGTGGAAAAGTGAAAATGATATGGTAAAAAGAGTTTTACTTCTTTATATTTACTTTTACCATGTTATTTGGTTTTTTATAATTATTTATTTATTAAACCCTAATTCCTAATGCCCTTTTGAGTGTAACTTTTGCAGGCGTAATGACTTCGATGTTCATATATAGGGATGCAGACATAATTTTTCTTTTTCCATCGCATGTTTTGATTGTTTTTTATGGTTTTTGTATAAAACCTCGAGCGTGGTCTTTGTCCGTTCTCACGCTCAAAAATACATGAGAACGCGATTGAGCATACTTTTATCACCTTTTCAGGCTCAACAAGGTTATACGAAAAAGGAACCCCCCTGGAGTCCTCTTTAAGCTCTTTTCAGAATCTCTAAACATGAAAAGATAGCCGAGTGACCTTGCTATTTTCACGCTCGATAAAGTATTTGAAGAAATCATCTGGTGGGAGATAATTTATATCTTTTTCGGTCTCATCAGACTACTTTACGAAAAAGGAACTGAGAAAGTTCTCTTTTAAGTGTTTTTCCAAACTCTATAATCATGAAAAACCTTCGATTTTTCTATCTTTGGACTCGTTAAATAAACATCGACAGACCCGTAATGGGACCGAACCACTCCTTCTTAGGATTCGTTAAACATACTCCGAAGGACTTATCTGAAGGATAAGCTTATATGAACAAGCATTTGTTATCCTCCTCAAGCTTGTGTAAAAATAAAGAGGTACTCGCCAGAAATGGTAGGGGAAAAATTGGGAAAGGGATATGTTATCATCTTTGTATTGATTGA